>MNCI01007329.1:36105-221100 GCA_015680685.1 Gnetum montanum
CCAGCCGTGGCCTCAGGCGGCGCTATTGTGGGCGCCTTCTTATTCTTGTTTTTCGCATTTTCAGTCAGCGCAGCTACTGTCGTTGTCGCTGCCTTGCCTTTATCTTTGGCTTTGTTGTATGCGTTTTTGTAGGCGACATATGCTGGGTCTTTGCTGGCCTCCGTAGCATCCTGGATGCTTCGGACCTGGGCGAAGGCCTGATGTATATTGCCAGGGGAAAGATAATACAGCTTAGACTTAATGAAGTCGTTGACTGCTCCCTTGAATATAGGCAGTAGATGGGAGACCGCGATCGGGTCGCGGATCTCATTCAAGGTAGCGTTCCAACGTTGTATAAACTTTTGGACTGGCTCGAGCGGGTCTTATTTCACCCCCATAAGTTGTTCCAACGTGACTTCCTGTTTCAGGTTGTATTTGAAACGGGTCATAAATTGAATCAGCAGCTCTTCCAAGGTTGAGATGGAAGAGCATGGGAGAGCTCTATACCAGTCTAAAGCCTTCCCTGTTAAAGACATCGTGAAGACTGGGATTAAAGTGTGCAGCCACTGTTGTAACAACAAAGATTCAGATCTGAAGGTGGCTAGATGAGTGTTGGGATCCCCCTCTCCATTATACTTGGTAAAATGGGGGAGGGACATCCCTGGTGGCAACGATAGCACAGGGACCGTTGGATTGATCAGATCATCCTGATAGAAGTCCATGATCTGAATAGTATCAGATCCAGCGTCGAACCTCCTCGGTAAGCATCTGGATAAGCTGGAAAGCTTGATCTAGACCTGTTAATGGAGGTGTCTGTGCAGCAGGCATAGGAGGTTGAACTAGGCGGGCAGCCCTAGGAAACTGGAATGCAGGAAGTGGTTGACTAACCGCTGGTGGAGCAGGGATTCCTGTAGGCTGGGGGGCCTGCGAAGACCACCATCCACCGGTCTGAGACGAGAGGTTGACTCCTGCCTGCTACGCTGGATAATGGTAGGTATATTGAGAAAGCACCTACAGAAATTGTGCCGCGAGTGCGACTGCAGGCTGTGCATCATAAACCGTAGACGGGTGGTGTTGCGTAGCAGGGTTGATCCACTGACTTGTTGCAGGATATTAAACAAAGGTCTGTTGTGGTACGGTCGCGGTATTTTGCTGAGTTGGCGGGGGCGGGAACATTTGCGCTGAGCGAGTTATCGATACGGTGTGAGCTTGTACCTGAGGGATGAAATGGGGCGTGGCGGTTGCCGGGACCACCGCCGGAATATTAATTACCTGCTGGGACGGACCCGCCCCTGCGTTATGGTGCGGTTGTTGTGCTTGCAACCCAGACGGCTGCGCATTGGCCTGCGAAAAGACAGGGATTTCCGTCTGCGGGATCGCGGCTGGGTCAAGAGAGGTTGCCTCTCCGTCGAAAGGGAACAACGGATTTACATGCGTGTGGGGCGTCAGAGTATGGAACGAATGCTCCGACAGAGCCGCGAATTCATCCACTGCCTCTTCCCCATGCTGAGGTTCCACCACAGGTTGTGAAGTCTGGCCTCTGGCCATGACCAACTGTGCGATAAGTTCATGTTGGTCTTCGGTCAAGGGGATTATGTCGTAGGCTGTTGGCTTAAAATCATAGCCCCCTCGGTGGAGTACCTCAAAGTTTCGCTTCGCCTCAAGCTCGGCTCGGTTGAGAGCCAGCCTTGCCTGGATCTTAACGCATATGAAATTGTATTCTTCAGGGGTTATAACCGTAAAGATGGGCTCTTTCCCCTGAAGCCTCAATGATCGGCGCAATGGTCCCTGAGGTCCCGTTGCACCAGGAGCTGGACCTGTGACCACCATAGGATTCACAGGCGCGACACCCAAATCGGTGGTGATCATGGCAGTTGTGTTTGAGTAAAAGGAATCCATTAATGGATGGAAGTGAGAGTAACTGATAATCGGATCTAAAAGAAGATGGCTGGCAACAAAAAAAGCACAAAAGGCTTTCTACCCTGCAGGATTTCAAAGAAATCGTCCTTGCGACCGATCTATACCACACGATTAACCGTAGACTTCCCTAGAGGTATTACGTCTATGGTTTAGGGTATGGATCTCTAACAAGGTTACCCGAAATATTCGGATCTGAGCCTGAAGGCCCTCCTTCTAGCGCCAGAAAACTGTAGCGACGGAAAACGTCGGCAGCTAGAAATACCGACCGAGGTTCCGGCGTACATAGTTTTAGCCACAGATCCGCGTGAGGGCTATGCTGGAAAAACGAATCCGCAGTGCCCTGAACGGTCTTGTCGATCAGACAGGGACTTACGGGTCAGTAAAACAATGCAAAGTGCGTAAAAAGAAAGCGATCTGGTTCAAGGAGACGCAAAACGAAGGGAAAATGATGTAGACAGATTGCAACGGTGATAATGCTAAACACGATGAAAGGAGGCTGACATAAGAGAAGCACGTAGCTTCAAGATCTGCGCTTTGACTTAAAAATGTATATTTTGTATGAGAAATTACACTGGGGAATCCCCGATTACAGGATGTGAAACAAGCACAAAACAACAAGCAAAATGGTCTAAACAGAAGTCTGATCTACCTCGTGGTTTCATTTATTGCTTTCATTTACTGCTTTCCTAGTGCGTTCAAGTACGACTTGATTACGAGCGTCTACGGACGTGTACGGCTAGTCAAGGAATCGGCTGCTTATCACACTTAAGCTAAATAGGGGCCTCAGTATGACCACTTCGAGCACTTGCATTACGTGTGGCGATCCCAGTAACGATTAGCGTTTGGTAAGCTGCAGTTGCATAGTTCACGGTGTGTCCGGTAAGTGGGAACGGATGCTGACGCTAGTTAATTTAGACTTAGATCAGTAGTTAGAGTTAGCTTAGTTTCTCAACCCTTTCTCCTGGTAGCATAGAAGATAAGCCGAAAATACCAAAAAAATCACATACCTCAGACTTGCTTAACCATACACCGTGACACATACAAGCAAGCCTGGGAAGACAACGAACGATTAACCCTAAGTGTTTCTTATGGCGTTAAGGCATTTAGTCTGCGGAGTTCGACCGGATCGCGCGTGCACGCTCGTATTCGTATGGTGGAGTGTAGGGGTACCTCGCCACTCATCAACATTTTTTAATTGCTAATGTCTAGATTCTATCTTTGATTTTTGGTGTTGATAACTAAAACATGGTTTCTTTTTCATGATAACAAGTCGTGAGTCCACGTCATCCACTCATCCACAAAACTCTATGATGTTCCCTCATTTTGGAAATATGCAATCCCTTCTTAAATGAAACTTATAATGAACTTGTAACCTGAACTAAGTCTAAATTAAATGGATAAATAAGGGTGTGACTTCAAGGGGATTTGATGCTCTTTGTACTTGCCTATCTTCTTGGGTGCATGAGTGTTCTCATGGATTTCTCACCATTCCACTGTTGACCAATAATAGGAAGCTAAAGTCTTTGCATTGTGTGGTTCTCATCCAAAAACTCAAAAATCCAATATATATATAATGAGAATTCAAAGCACATCCCTTAGATGAAATAATAGTCTACGGGCACTAGTTATGGGACTAGAAAGATATGTTACCCATGCCTAAAGGTCCCCTCTAACTAAGGCCTATCTCACTTCCTGCTTCTCTTTTCTTCTCTTTTAGAAATGGTGATTGATCTGTGGAGATATTCTTGTGCCTTGAGGGGATGGACTAGTGTTAGAGTATTAATGGGAATTCATTGAAAGTGGTTGGCTTTAATTTGGATTAAGGATGGATGTTATCAAGTCATATTAATCACAAAATCCACAAGGGACTTCATGTGACCACAATATGGGACTCCATTCAACTTTCCACCTCATCCATCTCTACTTTCCATATCTCACCACACTTCCTCTTTTCATGTTTTGTTTGATGTCTTAGTTTGATGCATCAAATTTTCTAGATAGTTTCTTTGGTAATTTGATCTTTAACTAACCATAACCATTAGTCATCCATGGGGCTCATAGACTCCTTTATTTGAGGGCATGCAAGGGCATCAAGGACATGAGCCTCCTATGGGGAGGACCCACTTACATACTCCTTGGTTTGGTTAGTTAAGTTCCTTATCCCTTAGGCATTTCTGCATTCAAATATTTTTTGTTCCACGTTGGTTATGCCTAATTGTGCACTCCTTCATGGCATTTCTCCATCATTCTCCCAATAAAATCTCCTTTTTTGTTCATTATCTAGCCCTCTTCAGGCATTTCATCATGTTTTAGGCTTCTTAGGCTTTCTTTGAACTCCAATTTTGTGCAAAAACTCTTTGTTTTTCCTTCATTTTTCAAGTTGCAAAATTGTATCAAATAGCTACATCAACAGGATCCCATCAACTTGATCTATTGACGCATGGAAAAAATTCTATATATACCACCCAATACTTAGCAAATTTTTGTCATTTGACATAAACACAAGAGGAGGCTTTGTAATTTTTCAGAGCCTAAAACCTTCCAGAGCCATAACTTTCACATCATTTTTCTGATTACCCTTGTTCTTCAATTTTGCAGCTACCTGAGGTGAGCTCCACATTATGAAGGTCACAAACCTTAGGTTTTTGACAAAAATGTTTTTGAATTTTTTAACTTTCATATGGTTTACTTAATAAAATAATATTAAAATCACTAATTTATGAGAGTTAAACCTTTCCAACAAACATTGGTAGACATTAAAATGAAATAATAATAATATTATTATTAAAATAATCAAATTTTTCATGATCACAGCTTAGCCAAGTGTAACTAACACAAAGAGATGAGGTACTAAAGTATACCAAGGTTACACATCAAACACTAATCCTTGATCATGTTGTGATTATAGATGGCACCAAGATTGAAATGCCTATAGGAAGGAGAATCATACCAAACAAGGGACAAGTGGTCCAGATTTGGTAGAGGCCAACAAGAATAATCCCAAGAGCATGCAGCAAAAACCCATGCAATCGGACCTCTTCGGGAGGAGCCCAAAATGGAATCTATCCATCAAATTCTCCAAGCTAAAATAGAGTAATCCCACTGGGATGAGGCATTGGGACCAAGGCTAAGCCTTGGGGTTACATTGACAGATGCCTACCTTAGGAAAATCTAGTCTAGGAAAATTCAACGTTCAGTTCTCTAAAAACTAAACTTTGAAACCTTCCTAGAATTTACCCTTGAAAATGTCAAAACCCAACTTCAAAGATCTCCCATATGGTCCATCATCACTTCCAGTGGGGAGTGGTACATGGGAGAGACCTATCTCTTCTAGAATAATAGGTAGCCAAATGCCACTATGAAGATTAAGGACATAAGTGTGTCCTACTAAGTGGAGGCCATCTCTCAGGCCCTTAGCTTACATAAAACTAGGACAAACCTGATAAAGTTATTAACGTAAGCAAACCCAGAGGTCAAAAAGAAGTCGGTCCAACGATGCTATAGAGTGGACTGCAAAGAGTATGGTGCACTTACCATGATAGAACACACATATTTCAAGATAGCAACCTACTACCTCAATCAGATGGTGAGGCCCAGTAAGGTGACAACCTTCTTTGCCTATCAACCTCCCACAAATGATCTATCTGGAGATAGAGAATCAGTTCAAAGAAAACAAATGTGAGAGAAAGGCATTCCTCTTTTCATGCTTGATTAGAAAATTATGTAAAAGGGGAGGGATAGCCTACTACTCCAGTGATACATTAAGACATTCTCTTGCTACCTCTTGGGCAGAAATGATGAAAGACAAGGTCCTTGTCATAACCAAGGATGAGGAGTAGCCACCACCCACTCATGAGACCATGTCAAAGGCACGTGCTACCATGAAGTGCATGCAAAAGCTCCAAGAACAATTCTTACAGAAGTAGCAAGTTGGTCTGAGTAGTGACATGTCTATCTACAGACCAACCTTAGGCCATATGAATGAGGTAACTCGTATAATAAGTTGGTTGGAGGACATGACATAAACTTTCTCTACCCAATGAATGTAGGTGCCCACACATTGAAATCCTAGTGCCTAAGAGGTAATAGTGTCCATTCTAGAATAGCAACAATTTTGAAAAATCTCTAAAAATCCTGCTACATTCCAAGTGCACCTACAGGAGGGAGATGAAGCAACTATTTTAGTGATGTAGGAAATGGTGGCCAAGGTGGTGGCAGATCGAATGGGTGAAGCCCTGAATGTTCCTACGGCATCAATGCCTGATATTGTTACACTTAGAGATATGCAAACATCCGCAGGAGTAGCAAGTGGGAGGTTCAGTGTAGCCTAGCATGAGAAGTTGCTAGAATGATTTGTGAAAATCCAACAACTAATTCCAAAGGTCTTTGACCTTCTAGATGACATCATTGCTACCACTTTGACGATGTTGGAGGTCAAGGCCAAGTGCATCATCATAAAGGCTCAACTTGAAATAACTAGAGCTGAGAATCAACGCTTGGCTATAGAGGTTGCAGAACTTAGAGCTTACCTCACTAATTCTAGGGTACTTAACTAAGTAGTAACTAGGGATGAAGTTCAACATCTTTAGTCGAAACTTCAAGAGGCTGAGTACGCAAAGGAGTTGACAATCTTTGACCAGTCCTTAGCTAATTCCACCATCTACAACATTCAAAAGGACTTGTTGGAGGTTCACTAAGAAAATGCAAATCTGACCAAGGAAAATCATTACCTACATATTGTCAAACTATAAAAGAAGAGAATATTTAAATATATGAAACAATAGTAGGAGATGCTTACCAAGGTGACAATAGACCTAAGAAGGTTGATAGTAGATAACCATAATCTCTTAATGGAGGAGGTTTATGCCCTTCATCAAAGGTCTTCAACTGAAATCACTGCTTGGAAGAATGAGGCCCTTAAATTTGAAAGGGTTCAAAACCATTACAAGGACCAAGTTAGCTTGCAGGAGGAGATCAATGAAAAAGAAATCAAACTAGTGAAGGCAAAGGTAAATGAGGTCCTTTAGCAACTCTAATAAGGAGGTGACATGTGGCAACTTATCTTTGATGGGCTAAACACATACAACAAGGCAAAAATCTGCCTCAAGGAGCTGCAGATTGAGGAGATGATCGAATACATGGAGCTCGCCAACCTTCTCTATGCAAACTTGCAATGTTGACTTCCAAAAGGCTAAGGTTAGATTTAGAAAAGTAGATGGCTAGCTCGTACTTGTTGCATAAGGTCGAGTTCAAGCACCATAAGAAGACAAAGTAGAAACTTGAAATGATGAATGCTAAACTCAATGTTTTTAGGTAGTTCTTCATTGATTAGAGATTAACAGCTAAGAACCTGGCTTGATGGATGAATGACTACCAAGAGCTGCAAAACATTGTTAAGAAGTTTGATGTTGAATGGAAGCAATTCATAGCCTGGTTCATCAATGTGAAGGAGTTGTTCCCTATAATGCCCTATCCATGGGATACTCTCATACCAGCCCACATTGGTGATGCTACATGAACAATGTACGATCCTCGAAGTAAGGAGGAGAAGATGAAAGCATTACTAGATTCTTTCCATCTTCCACTAGCAGTCACAGTTGTAGCCAGACAGCCTCAACCACAATAGCCACGTGCACCAAAAGTAAGAGAAGGTCCTTCAACACCTTAGGAACCTACACCACCTAGAACTATATGATTTCTCTCCTTGTATTTAAGCCACCAAAGGATTTGTGTTGTCAATTTTTGTCATGATGTTCAATTTTGTTGTTATGAACACCAAATTTTATTAAAATTGTAAATACATACACTTGGGCACTTAGTGTTTATTTATGTGAGTTGTATGTCAGTAGTTAGTCAATAATCCCATACCTTTCCAAAATTTTGTAAAGAACTTGTTTCTCCTTGTGTTCACTCAAGGATGAGTTTTCATTAAGTTGTGGGGGTATGATGAGTTGTCATTGTTCGCCTACATTGACTAAATCCCATTTATGTAATTGCATCAATGCAGTGTCTTGTCTTGCCTATAAATACATGCTCACTAGCCACATTTATGACATCCATTCATTAGTTGCTAGCTGAACTCTTGCATTTTTGTCTTCCCAAAGTTAGAATATTTTCCAAGAGCCCACAATAGGAGTGAGAAGTGTATGGATCTTTATTCAAGCACTGATGTGCTTGAGCACCTTGGTGATCTTGCAGCACTTGTACTCAGCTTACTGTTTACTTAATGCATTTATTATTCATGTAATTTACTTTAATGCATTTAATTAATTAATTCATAGTGGATAATTAATACACATAAGTATGACCATCTTAATCATATAATTAACGCTTAGTAATCCCAGTAGTGCTTAATGCTTGGTAACCTAGTAGCATTGAAATGTGTTTAGGATATGTACAACAGATGGAAACAAATGCTTATGTTAGGATTAGCTAAGCATTAGTTAGTTATTAGATTAATTAAACATTTAATTACTTTGTTTTCAACACTTAGGTGCAAATTAATGAAAAACATGAAAATGATAAAAATCATATGCCTCACTTACACTGAACCATACCCTTGCACTTCACAAGTGAAACTGAGAAGACAATGATCTCGTCTGTCAAATTCACTACCTAGACCTAGTGTGCTTAGAGAGCTAAACTCTATAGAATTCAACTAGATTGCTTAGTGAATGCTAGTAATTCATATGTTTGAGTGTAGGGACTACTCGCTACTCATCACTTTCCTTCATGGATATCTTGATGAAAAAATATACATGTGACAACCTAAAGGTTATGCAATTAAAGACAAGGAAAACATAGCATGCTCCTTGGTAAAATCCTTATATGAGTTGAAATAATCTCATAGTATATGGTATAAGAAATCGGTGCTTTCATGTTAAGGTTTGGTTTTGTAAGGGTTGATATTAATCCTTGCATGTATTTAAAGAAATAATCACAAATTTTTTTAATATTGTGATTATATATTGATGATATGTTAATAGTAGAAAAAAACATGAAAGCAAAAATATTAGTTATTATCTGAGTTTGAGATGGACCTTCATGCCACAAAGAAAATCTTGGGCATGGAAATTAAAAGAGATAGAAAAGATAAAAAGTTATAGCTTTGTTAATTTACATATCTTAATAAAATTTTGGAAAAATTCAATATACAAGATTATAAGTTGGTAAACATTCCATTATTTGTGAGTATAAGGAAATTGAGGCAATGAGCAAAATCTCATATGCTAATGTTTTTGGTAGTCTCATGTATGTGATGATTTATATTTTACTTAATACTGCATATGCAATGGAAGCTATAAGTAGGTATATATCTAACTTTAAAAAGCAATATTGGATGTCTGTTAAAAGAATTTTTAGATATATTTGAGGTGCTGCTAATTTTTCTATTTGTTTCTCCTCAATATCCTCTTCATAGTAGTGAAGAACTTTTTTAAGTGTCCTATTGCACAACATGCTTTGAAATGGACATCTAGAATTTGTAACAGCTTTCAACCAAGCATCAATGAACTCATTCTTGGTAATAAACTTACTTTATCATCGATTGTTTATTCTCTACTCTATTTGGAAGCTTCAATGTGTAGTTAGTAGTAAAAGCATGACTATGAGCTCTCTTCAAGATTTAAATATTATATCATTAAAGATGTCGCTTTTCAACTATAACATCATGCAAAAAAATCTCCTAGTAAAAACTAAACTTTAATATATTTTCTACAATATTAATTTTTTGTTTTGTTTTGGAGGCTTAACGATGAGAAGCATTCAACTTCTATTTCTATTTTTTATTATTTTTGACTGATGCATTCTTTTTTCTCAAGAGATATTTTCTTCTTCAACTTACAAGAAACCCTTTAGCAAGAAGTGAAAACTAATGAGGACACTTCTAAACAAGGGCAAAGCCTAATCCCTTTCTTACCCCAGAGGGGAGGTATTTCAAGATTGGTTATAAGAATGAAAAATTGAAAAAGGCATCCCCAAAACCATTGGACTTTTTCTTTAGGCTCTGTCTTCATTACTTTGATGTGCTCCAAATTTTTTAAATATTGTTATTCAATATTTTAGGGTTTGACACATCCCCTAGCTTACGAGGACATCATTGTAAGATACTTTTCTAAAAGGGTTATTATAACATGTATCTAGTTTTAATTAAAAATAAATTTAAAATTCCATTGTAATCATGAAAAATTATAAGTCCTACTATATATTTATGATATATATCTATTATTTGGCTTAAAAAAATTTTACATTTTTAAAATTTAAAAAACCCCAAATTAATTTATTGAGCATTGATTTTCCAAGGATAAGGGCTAGGTTACAAAGTAGTTGGACTCTTGCAAATAATATTTCTTGTGAAAAAGTTCATCTCTTATCCTAGTGTTAAGATCATAATTATTTATTTACCATGGCAAAGTCTAGAAAAAAAATGTGATTAAGAGAGCTCCCCTTCACCATTACAACAATAATATTACTTTACCGTGATAGAGGAGGACTCTCTTAGATAGGGATGATAATTAGCCTCTTAACCATAATGATTTGGGTAGAGATAGAGTCCTAAATACTCTATGAATAAAGTTTTATGTAATCATAAGTGCAAAATAAAAAATAAAATAAGCATGATCAATTATTCATGGTAAACAATGCATATGATAAAAAAAACATCAAATGATAATTCAATTTCAACATTCTATCATTAATTATATAGAAGATCTATAATTGAAGAAAAAATACTAGCAATAAGGAAAGGATACAACACTTTGAAAAAACACTCTAATAAGCATGTTATATTTATTTTATCTAAAACATTAATTAAATCCTATTATTTAAGATGTAGGATATACAAAAAATGTATTAAAACATATCTCAACACTTTAAGTTACATAATCAAATTTATGCAAAATTTCAATTTGTGATAGATTCCATTATATTAGAGTAATCATTTTTAAAAAGGATAAAACTTCACAAGTTTTAAATTAAATTATTCAAAGTACCTTAAAATAAGAATGTTTCATGGCTTTATAAAAATTTTAAGGAATGGATTTATTTATTTGTAAATTTTAATATGTTTATGACAAGCTATCCTTGTTTTTCCTATAAGTAGTGTCTATCATTAAGGGTTTTAAAGAATATAGAATTAAAATTAAAGAAATGTTTGGATTATGTTTAAACACTTTTCATGATTTGATGTTTGTATATTTGAGTATTTCTTGAAATATTATAGAAAATGGATTGTGTTGAAATCATGCTAATAGTATTCTACATGATAAAAGAATACCAATAAAATTAAAGGAAAAATTTTAAAGAACAACAATCAGACCTATCTTATATCGCATTGAATGTTGGGCAGCACAAAAGAGAGGCATGGACAATAAATCAATATAGCAAAAGTAAATTACACAATATAGACACTAGAGGAAGAATTATAGTGGCTTCTAGTTCAAATAAGCTACAAGAATGGTGACTTAGATGGTTTAGACATGTCCTAAGAAGATTAGACAATGAGACTATAAATAAAGATTGCTACATTATTGTTTTAGGAAACCAATGCAAAGAAAGACCAAAGAAGACATGGCAAGAAATGATCCAAGATGATTTGAAGAAGCTCCAAACAAATAAGGATCTTGCTTTTCATAAAGGCAAATGATGAAAAAGAACTCATGTACCCAACCCCATTTTGTTTATATAAGGCTATGATGATTATGATGATGGATTGTGTTCAAATCTTTGTTCCATATAAAGACATAAAATACTAAAGATTCTTTTGATTGCCTTAAAATAATCAATTTTATATCTAAAAATTTAGTATAAATTTTTTGGAATAAAACAAGATTTCAAATTTTATTATTATGCACTTTTAATTTAAATTAAAATTTATTTATTTATCATGTAGACATAAATATTTTTCTCAGGTGAAGGAGAAATCATTTACAGATTCTTAATATTTCAAATACAAATCTTATTCAAAACAATTTCTTTTATCTAGTTTAAGAAAAAGCTTAACATTCACGAAATATTCTTTTAATATTTAAGACCTTTGCAAATATCAAAGGTCAAGTTGAAAGTCGTTGGAGGTATGCCTCTGCTTCTTTGTCTAAATAACGCCAGACATGTTATATCATCATGTCTTTGGAATTAAACGGTAGCTCATAATGCATCCATCTGAAAATGCCGCGTTCCACCGTCTCTGTGCAAATTATGTTTTCAATTCCAATGCTTAGCCAAAAAAGTAAAACAATGCTTCTTGTGATGGCTTAATGCGCCTGTTTTCAAAGGAGTAATGGGACATTAAAGCAGCAACCTTTTTCCAACTCATTTTTTCATACAGATTTCACAATTTTGTCCTCTTTTTTCATCGAACTCGCCAACGCCGAGTTTTTCCGAGTCCATTATTTGCCATCTACTTCATGGAAAACACAGTTCCACGCAGTCCTTTCAGCGCCACAAGGACAAGCCACTTCACCTCAAGTGGGTTTATGTTGCTTTTGAGTTTAATCATACGTACATAAATACCCACGTAAATGAGAACCTGCATTGCATTGCAGCTCGTTTAGTAAAGTAAAACCACCCATTGTCTAGTAGAGTACTACACGGAGAAGAGAAAAAGCAGAAAAGAGAAGATGTTTAAGCAGCATTTGCAGATGCGTGCACAGAAGCTAAATTTGCAGCAACCAACCCCGCGTTATGAAACAACGCCGGTAATGAAACGATAAAAACAGGATTCAAGGCTTGTGTTACTGTCAACGGCATTTGCTACCCAGGTGATGAAATCTGCGAAAGAAAAAAGTGGGCAGAATTAGCTGCAGCAGAGATTAAAAATTTCAAGGATAAATTTTGCAAATTGGCTGTGTTGTTTTTGTTTTTTCTTAACCAATGGCATCTCTAATTTCTTGTGCAAGTCTTGTAGGAGGACTTGGGAAAGATTATGTATGTTTTGATTAAAAGCATCATGGCTAGGAGAAATTTGGTGATGCCCAAATTTGGGGTATCCGAATCTTTTTCTTCTTCTTCTGTCGTTCCAAGATTTTAAGCATGGATCATCGTTGGTGAAAGTCTTATTGGGTTAGCATTGCCATTTCTAAAAAGTTAGCAAAGACCTATGCATCAAAGGAATTCGATTTGTGAAGCCAGGAATCCAGGATTTGTGATTCTAAATGTGTTTGAGTACATATGCCTCAAGAAAAAGTGGAGACGGGGGTTCGTAGCAGGGGAGGTGATAGAGAAAAGTTAAATATATTAATTTTTTGAAAAGATTAGATTTCATATATCATATATAAAAGAAACATTGTAGAATAAAAAACAAGCACAATGTAAATGCAAAATATTGTTAACGCTTTTAAAAATTGCACAGAAGATTGCAATATCACCACTAAACTGAAACAAGAAAATTTGCAAAGGTACAGAGTGCATCCAATCAATTTCCTTACTCAAGAACCATAATTTAGCTCTAAATGAAACCCTATTGTTAGGCAATCCAATCTTTTCAGGAATGAAAGTAAGCCTAAAGTTTCAACAAAATTTATAATAAATAACCTCCGCTAATATTTTTGTTGAAGGACGGTTGAGTAGGGCCGCAGGGCCATGTTGAAGATGAGAAGACAACTTAACTAAACTAAACTACGGACAGGCCAGTAACTCACGCGGGGAATCCGCATGCATATGGCCATTGGCCAATGTGCTGCTGGGCTTCGTTGCCTCATAAGCAAATAGATTTTGAAAAACTTTGAACAAGCATCCATCCGTCTTCATGTTCATGACTCATGATCCATGACGATGACCCTGTTATGTTTTTTCTTTTTTCTTTTTAGAGCAGAGAGATGACAAAAGGAGAAAATTCCAGCAATAAACAATAAACACGCGTGAATGTGAGTCATGGCAAAACCTTTGACGCTCCCAAAGGCCAATCCATGCAAATGCAATGTTTTCCTCGCACGCGTGATTGCTTGCTTGCCACTTAATAATGAAATGAAGTTTCGACGGGGAAAATTTTAATGCACAATGCATACATTGAGAAAAAGGCAAGAACCAATTCAACGAAATTGCTAAATCGAAGAAAAACAGGTAACAATGACAATGAAAGGCGACCATTTCAATCTATATGTACAAACTGACACAAAATGTACCATTTCAATCTATATGTACAAACTGAGACAAAATGTATATGTACACACTGAAACACAATTTTATTGAAAATTATGAAATACGTGCCTATTGCGGATTTAATGCGCTTGTGTGCGCTCCCCGGAATCTAACGCAAAGAGTTCGTCAAATATTCACCAAAAATCGTGAATCTTTGGTGCATACCAAAAAATAAGTGCAGTGCAATAGTAATAATAATAGTAGTACTGTAGTAGCAGTACAAGCAAAAGCAGAAGAAGCAGAGAAGTAAAGATGTTTAAGCAGCATTTGCAGATGCTTGTGCACAAGCTAAATTTACAGCAACCAACCCTACGTTATGAAAGTACGCCTGTAATGGAAGCGCAAAAAAGAGGATAGTACGCCTGTAATGGAAGCGCAAAAAAGAGGATTCAAGGCTTGTGTTACTGTCAACGGCATTTGTTACCCAAGTGATGAAGTCTGCGCAAGAAAAGAGTGCAGCAGAAATTGCCCTCCTTCATCTCTGCCAAGAGGTGCATGGATGAATGCATTTTGGCTGGTTACCTTGAAAATTTTCACGGATAAATTTTGCAAATCGTCTATTTTCCTTTTCTTTGTTACTCATGGCATTTTAAATTTCTTTGCAAGTCTTGCAGGAGGAGGAGTTGGGGAAGATTATGCATGTTTTGATTGAAAGCATCCTGGCCCGGAGAAATTTGGGGTTTGCCCAAATTCGGCGTATCAGAAGCTTTTTCTTCTTTTTCTGCGGTTGTCGGATTTGAGGCATCGGTCGTCGTTGGTAAAAGTATTTATTGGGGTAGCATTATCATTTCTGAAAAGTTAGCACAGACCAACGCTGCTATCAAAGCCTTCAATGCTCTTTCTGCTGAGTTCAACAGCGCTACTACGTTCAATTCTGCTCTAAAATTTGCTGTTTCAGTAGTTATTTGGTTTATTTTCAAAGTTCCTTGTCAGGAAACATTGAAAATTTTTTCCACCTATCATGGCCTCTACAACTAGAAATAAGTATCGGACCTTACTCCAGCAACCATGATATATTGCTTGTTGGTGAAGGTGATTTTTCATTCTCTCTCTCTTTAGCAAAGGCCTTTGGCTCCGCACACAGAATGATTTGCACTTCACTGATAGTCAAGGTTTGAATTATCATTTCATTTTTTAAAAGAAAAAATATACCTTGTTATCATAGTCTTAATTTCGCAAGGTCTGATTATAATGGTATGCTATGTCAAATTTCAGAACTTCTTTTGTGTTTCTATTCTTCCTCATGTGGACAAATTTTATGGGCCATGGAAGATTTTGGAGCTAAAATTTTGCATAATGTGGATGCAACTAAGATAAAGGATCATTTGCATCTGAAACAAATGAGATTTGATAGGATTATTTTTAACTTTCCACGGTAAAATCCGACGCGAGTCCGACCCCGAGCACATAAGGTAATATTAATTCATAATCAAATATCAATTTATTATTTAACTATAGCGGTGTAAGACAGACTATCCAAAACATCTCACATAGATGTGCTTTTGTTTTAAAATTTGTTTGGAGCTTCTCAGAAAACATAGGAATTATGGGAAAATGCTTCTCAAAAATGCGGTGACATTCGTAAAGAATCCTTCTGGTCAAATCCATATCACAGGGTACCCTTACGATCTGTGGTACATCACACAAGAAGCTCAAAAATGTGGCCTGGTTCTGAAAAGGCAGATCTTTTCTGAAAAGAAGACTACGCTGAGTACTAAAATAGGAAAAGCTCCTTGCCAAAGCCACATGAAAGCTTCAACTGCAACGGCAGCCGAACATTCAGATTTACAACATGGTACTTATATATCTCTCTCTTCTATTAACTCTTTTCATTTTAACTTTTTTTTATTTTAATTATTAACCCATTTTCCTATCCTTTGGAAGAAACCGGAAATGAAATCATGTCTTTTTAGAGTTGCCACGGCACATTTCCTAAATACATGTGCATTCTAAAGTTTCTAGCAATTTTGCAGCGGAAGTCTTGTAACGTATTTAATTATGCTTAACTGTGTGCATAGCAAAGTTGGAGGACATTCTAAAATTTACTGGGCTACATGCGGAATGCAATTTTTTATTTTTTATGTTGGAAGTACAGTCTTGCAGATCTCCAAAGTTACTGGATGCTTTGGTTACATGCTACCGGCTTGGCTTTACCTTGATTGTGCATAGTGCTTTTGATGATTCCCAAAATGAAAGCTCTGATTTTGTACTATATGTACATTAATTGTCACCAGAGTACCTTTAGCTTTGGTATGCTCATTGTTGTGGGTATTTTGGAAAGTTATAATGTTAAATATGTACTCATTGTGACATTTCTTCTAAGCAATTTAAGTTTTTAAATGTTTTCATATCTTCCCAATTCTCAAATTCAAGCATGTAGGATATTCTTAGTGCATATTCTAGCATAAAAATGATTTTTTGATTATCCAAAGAGTTTGAATGAACATTTAATAAGGCCTTCAAATCACATTAACCATCCAAGAAATGTTTATCACAAGATGCACCTTGTTTCAAAATAAATTTAAAAAATTACTTTATTTTACATTTAATCATTTAACTATTTAAATATGCTACTCTAAAATATAAAGGTCGTGAAAAGCTTATATCTTCGTTTAAAAGAATATTAGCTATGTGAGCTTCTTTTTCACCATTTGTTCTTACTAAAAGATCATTATTAAGAGATGATTAGAGTGTTGAAATGGGCATCCTTGCTTGAAATTTCAAAATGCATAGAGTTAGGTATGTTTTCAAGGACATCTTTTCTTAACCAACTTCTATTATTTTATGTACAAGTAAAGCTTAAGGGGCAAAATATGACAATGTTGCTTAGCTAGTGAATTTTTGTGTAATAGATTGCTTGTTTGCCTTTTAATTTTTTATATTTTTTATTAGAATTCTTTAATCTTGTCAATGAATTCTTTGTGAAAGCTTAAAGTTCCCCAACCACTAATAGAACCAAGTTTTCCTTGCTCTTAAGAAAAAAACAAGTTAGAAGATTATGTATCTATAGTTTCTTCTGACCATCTTCAATAGTATTAGTGGTATCATAAATCATGCAAATCCTAGAAGATTTAAATAATATTCCTTAGTCAGCAACAATGATGTATGATATGTGATTTGCCTTCTTGTGACACAACCAATATATACTTTAAAATTCTTATGTTTAAAGAAAGTAAAGAAAAAGGAAAAGAAAAAAAAAGAAATTCCATAGTATTTGAGAATTTTGGTTTCTAAGGTAATCATTGATGCATTAGAAGAAAGAGACTTTTAAAAGATTATGAAACTAAAATTTTACTCCACATTTGTTTCTCATTGAAATAGAATTTGTAACTTGAGCTAAGAGATAGAATTTAGCATTCCAGAATCATGTCCTTCATTGCTATTGGTAGTTGATTGCTTGCCCTTAAAAAAAAGAAAGTGACTAGCCTAGCAAAATATTTATCTAAGTCAACACATCTTTAATATGTCACCTAAGCAACTTTTTGATGCATCCAATAGGAGGCGACAAGGTTAGTTAATATTTCATGTTTATACTACAGAAATATAATGAACTTAAGTTATTTATTAAAGTGATATATATATATATATATTAAAAAATTGGACTAGATCTCATACTAGAACAAAGTTAAGTCATTTATATTCAACTATGATGTATGCATATAGATTAGCATACTCATAAATCGATAAAAGGAAGATTTTTAATGACAATCTGAATCAGTTTGTTAATTTGAATGGTCTAGAGGATGATGAAGAAACAATGGATGTGAATAATCTTTAAGATATTATTGAAGCTTGGAATTCTTTAGCCTTTAAAAAGAGCAACTTCATTGACATCCATTTATCTAACATAATTAGTTATTAGTTTTAGTTGTTAGACCTAAAGACCTAAACCTCATTTTTAGTTTCAGTTTCATTTTCAAAAAGCTTGCATTAGATGGAATGCATTGACCTATAGAAAATAAAATGGATGATTAAATTGTATTATTAGAAATGATTTTATGTTGTAGAAAGTAGAGTTTGTCAAAATCTTTAATCCATAGAAGGAAATCATAGATTACAGATTCTTTTGATTGACATCAAGTAACTAATTTTATAGCTAGATATCAATTATGAATTTGTTATATGAATTAAGATATGAAATTTTATTGTAATCATCATCATCATCCTAGCCTTGCCCAACAAAATGGGATCAGCTACATGAGTTCTTTTTCACTATCTACCTTTATGAAGAGCTAGATCTTTATTTATTTGCAATTTTTTCAAATCCTCTTTAATTGTTTTTTCCCATGTCTTCTTTGGTTTTCCTTTCATTAGCTTTCTTGGAACATTAATGTAGCAACCTTTTTTTTATAGGCTCATTCTATGATCTTCTTTGCACATGTCAAATCTATCTATGTTACTATTCTTGTAGCTTATCTGAAATAGAAGTCACTCCAAGTCTTCCTCTAATGCATGTATTATATAGTTTATGTCTTTTGGTAATATTCAACATCCATCTAAAAATTTGCATTTCTACTATACTGATTTGTTAATTATGCCTTTTATCATTGGCCAACATTTAGTACCATATAAGATAGTAGGCTTGATTAATGTCCTCTAAAATTTTTCCTTCAATTTTATTGGTATTTGATGGGACGCGATATCGCATGGGCCGCAATATCGCGTACACAATGTCCCATCGACCGCAATATCGCGTACGCAATATCGTGTCTTCTCCTGCGATATCGCAGCGCGCCGCCAAATCTATAAATAAGAGGTGGCCCTCCCTTGTTTCTCCATCTAGATCTAGACCCTTAGCGAAACTCTGGTAGTTTTACCTCTCCAGAGATAGAATAATTTCCATGTGCCCACAGTAAGAGTCCCAAAGTGAACGGATCTTTATTCAAGCAAATATTGTACCTGAGCACAAGTTTGTGTACGGAAGTAAAGACAACCTTTTGGATAAACCTTGCAGTGCATGGACTAAGCCAAATAGGACTTTAATTATTGTTAAATGTTTAAATGCTTTATTAGTTAATTAAATCTCTCTCAACCCTCAACACTCCTAGTTAAGTGCATTTAGTATGACCACTTTGACCACGTGCATTACGCTTGGTAATCCCAGCAACGAATAGTGTTTGGTAATCCCAGAAGGTTGCATTGGTTCAAGGTGTGAACGGCAAGTGGGACGGATACTAATGCTAGGCATTAGAACTTAGTTAAAGTTAGTTGCTTAGTCTCTTCACCCTTTCCCTCATTAGCATAGGTGTTAAAACATAAAAGATATAAAAATCACATGCCTCAAGCTTACTTAACCATACAACCATGACAAATACAAGTAAGCTTGGGAGGACAACGACTGGTTAACCTTAGGTGTTCCATAAGGCATGTAGGCACTTAGTCTACGAAGTTGGACTAGATCGCGCGTGTAACGCTCGTATTCGTATGGTTGAGTGTAGGGGTACCTCGCCACTCATCAGTATTCTTTTATCACATAGAATACTAATAGCTTGTCTCTATTTTGACCATCTTGCTTGAATTCTATTTTTTATATATTTATCATATTTACCATTTGATTAGATGATTGATCCTAGGTAGCAGAAGTCTTTACATAGAGGGACTTTTTTACCCTTGAATTGTCACTTCTATTTCACTATTATTTATGATATTATTAAAATTGCAGATTGTATATTTTTTCTTACTTTTGCTAATTTAAAACCTTTCGATTCTAGAGCATATCTCCACTTCTCCATTTTAGAAGCAATAGTTTCTATAGTTATATCCACTAATATAATATTATTTGCAAATAGCATATACCAATGGATTACATCTTGTATTTCCCTTGTTAATTCATCCATAATAATGGCAAATAAGTATGACCTAAGCACATATCCTTGATGTAGATATACTATAACTAGAAAATCAAATATTATTCTACATGCTATTCTAATTTTAGTGGTAGCTTCTTCATACATATCTTGAATCACTTTAATATATTGATTATGGATGTTTTACCTCTATAAGGCCCACCAAATAATATCTCTAGGAACTTTTTTATATGCTTTTTCAAAGTCAAGGAAGATCATATGTAGAATTTTCCTATGTTTTTTAAATTTTTCATTAATTATTGTATTAAGAAAATAGTCTCTATAGTATATCTTTTTAGAACAAATCCAAATTAATTTTTTGATATTGTTGATCCAAATTAATGTTGCTCTATGACTCTCTCCCAAAACTTCAAAGTATAACTCATTAGTTTGATCCCTTTACAATCTCCTTTATTTTTATAGATCAAATTTTATTATTATGCACTTCCAAATAAAATTGAAAGCCTTTTTATTATGTAAAAAATAAAAACGTATAAATAGTATCATATTTCTCCCAAGTGAATGAGAAACCATTTACAATTTTTTAATATTTCAAATTAAACTATTATTAAAAGTGATTAGTTAAAAGATAACTTACCATCGTTAGGTTATCCTTTTAATATCAAAGACCTTTACACGTCAAAGGTGAAAGGGAAGGCTGCTTGCTTCGTGCCTAAGTATCGGCAACGCCACACACGTTATATCATGTCTCCCAACTTGACAGTACGTTATAAACGAATGCATCCGTCAATCAAGGAAAGGCCGCCGCCCACCGTCTCTGCTAATTAATTTTTCCCCTTTATTCTTTGGCGTTTTCTGCTGTGCTTGATTCGCAAATTATCTTTGACGAAAAACGTTATTACAACCGCAACAAAACATAATAAGATGAAGATAATAAAATACGTAAAGGAGAACTCATGCTGCTTGTGCTTGTGAAGTTGAAGGGCGTTACAAGTATAGCTTACTTTCTTCATGTATAAGTAACGCCATCATGTCTCTGAAATTGACATTGCATTTTCATCCATTTCAAAATGAAAATGCTGCGTTCCGGTAAATTATATTTACAATTCCGTGTTGGCCACTGTGCCAGTGCAGTTTACATTCTCCATACAAATTCTGCAATTATTGGCTCCTTTTCCAATCAACTCGCCCACTATTTTTGCCAATTGAAATCGTTTATGTTTTGCCGGGTGCTCACCGAGTTTTGCCCGAGTCGATTATTATTTCAGCGCTAAACGGACCAATGTTGCTTTTGAGTTAAAGCATACATTAATATATAATGAATACTCCCCACATAAATGGAACGCGCCGCAACAAATCATTTCTCACTTTCCTCCATTTTTCTGCAGCGGAGTAGGACCCTACTCCCCTCCATTCACCGGCCAAGTCAGTGGAGAATATAGAGGCAACTGCTTTAGTAAGGTAAAGGCACATCTCCAATTGCATTGCAACATCAACAAAAAGTGCAAGTATATACAAGCAGGGGCAGAAGAAGAAGCAGAGAAGGGAAGATGTCTAAGCAGCATTTGCAGGTGCTTGTGCAGAAGCTAAACTTGCAGCAACCAACCCTACGTTATGAAAGCACGCCTGCAATGGAAGCGCAAAAAGGAGGATTCAAGGGTTATGTTACTGTCAACGGCATTTGCTATCGAAGTAATGAAATCTGTGCAAGAAAAAAGTGGGCAGAAGCAGCTGCAGCCGAGATTGCCCTCCTTCACCTCTGCCAACAGGTGCATGATGAACGCATTTTGGTTGGTTGTACAGAAAAATTTCAGACAAATTTTGCAAATCGGCTGTGCCTTTATTTCCTAATGGCATTTCTAATTTCTTTGCAAATCTTGCAGGAGGACTTGGCAAAGATTGTGCATGTTTTGATTAAAAGCATCATGGCCAGGAGAAATTTGGGAATGCCCCAATTCAAGGTGATCAACGCTTTTTCTTCTTCTGCGGTTGTGGGATCTCAGGCGGTTGTGGGATTTCAAGCATCAATCATCGTTGGTGAAAGTATTTATTGGGGTAGCATTACCACTTCTAAAAAGTCAGCAAAGACCAACGCTGCTATCAAAGCCTTCAATGCTCTTTGTACAGAGTTTAACAGCGTTGGTACGTAAACTCTTGCTCTGAAATTTACGATTTCGAATACATGTGTGATTATTTGGTTTATTTTCAAAGTTCCTTACCGGCAATATTGAAAAGTTTTTCCGCTTGTTTTGGAAAGCAGAATTATCACGCCCTGTAAAATCAAAAAGAAGTATCGGCCCTTATTCCAACAAGCATGATATATTACTTGTTGGTGAAGGAGATTTTTCATTCTCGCTTTCTTTAGCAAAGGCCTTTGGCTCCGCACACAGAATGATTTGCACTTCACTGGATACTCGAGGTTTGAATATCATTTTATTTTTTTTAAATATACCTTTTTATCATGGTCCTAATTTTGTAAGGTCTGACTATAATGATATGCCATGTTAAATTCAGAACTACTCTTGTGTTACTATTCTTCGTCATGTTTACAAATTTTATTGGCCTTAGAAGATTTTGGAGCTAAAGTTTTCCATAATGTGGATGCAACGAAGATGAAGGATCATTCTCATCTGAAACAAATGAGATTCGATAGAATTGTTTATAACTTTCCACATCTTGGATTTGGTAAAATCCGACGCGAGTCCGACCCCCAGCACATCAGGTAACTATTAATGCATAATCAAATATTAATTGATTTAACTGTAACTGTTCATGGTAAACTACTTAGAAAACATCTCACATGAATGTGCTTCTTTTTTAATTTGTTCGGAGCTTTTCAGAGCACACAAGAACTTTGTGAAGATGTTTCTCAGAAATGCAGTGACATTAATAAAGAAGCCTTCTGGTGAAATCCATATTACACATAAAACAGGGGACCCCTACGACCAGTGGCACATCACAAAACAGGCACAAAAATGTGGTCTCGTTCTGAAAAACGCAGATCTTTTCTGTAAGGAAGACTACGCTGGGTACATAAACAGGAAAAGCTACCTGCCATACCCACATGAAACCTTCAACTGCGATGGTAGCCGAACATTCAGATTTAGAACAGCATGGTATTTGTAAATCTTTCTATTGTATTTGCTCTTTCCGTTCTAGCGTTGACGCATTTCCTCATTCTTCGGAAGAAGAAGCCAAATCTGAAATCATTTCCTAGATCCATTTTCACCATGCATTCATCTGTTTTTCTAGCAGCAATTTTGCAGTGGAAGTTTTGTAAAGTATTTAATTATGTTTAATTATGTGCAGAGCAAAGGTGGAAGACATTTTAAATTTCACTGGGGTACATGCCGAATGCAGTGTGTTTTCTGTTTTCTCTCTTAGTCAAAATCCCCTGGACAATAGAGTTACTAAATGCATTGCCTACATGGGGTTTGGCTATTTTGCCTTGATGATGTATGACATGGTGTTTGGTTTGGCTATTTTGCCTTGATGATGTATGACATGGTGTTTGGCTTGGCTGTTTTGCCTTGACAATGTATGGTGCTCCTAATGATTTCTAAGATAAAATAGCTGATTTAGATTATTTTTTCATTTATTGTAACTAGAGTACATTTAGCCTTGGTGTTACTCGGTTATTTTGGGTATTTTAGAAAGTTATATTTACACTCTTATACTCATCATAACATTTCTTTTAAGCAATTTAAGTTTTTAAAGATTTTTGGTATCTTCCTTAATTCTAAAATTCAAATTTTAAAGATATTTTTAATAAATGTGCTTGGATAAAAATGATCTTGTAACCATCCAAAAAGTTTGGATGAACATTTAGTAATGCCTACAAAGTAGACTAATGATCTAAGAAATGTTCATTAGAACGATATAGCTTGTTTGCAAAATAGATTAAAAAAACACTTTCTTTTTCGTTTTATCATTTAACATTCACATATGCTATTCTCAAATGTATAGCCTATGAAAAGCATGTAACATCCTTTAACTATCTTTTAAAAGAATATTAATTATTTGAACTTTTTTTCACCGTTTGCTTTTTATTAAAAGATTATTTTTAAGAAATGAATATAAAGTTTATATGAAGTGTTGAAATGGGTATGTCTACATAAAGTTTTAAGAGTGCATAAAACTGGATGTAGTTTCAAAGGCATCTTTTTTCAAAGAGTTGCTATTATTTTATGTACTTTAGTGATGAGCGGCGAGTATACCCTACACCCAACCATAAATATCACTAGCGTTCACTCAATGATCTGATCAAATTCCATAGACTTTAGCTCTCTAAGTGCATTAGGTCTAAGAGGTGAATCTAAAAATTGTGATCGATGTCTTCTCAGTTCCACTTGTGAGATGCAAGTGTATGGTTAAGTGTAATTGAGAAATCTGATTTTTATCATTTTATCTTTTATCATTTTAATCACTTAAGTGCTTAAAACAAAGTAAATTTTAATATTTAATTAATCTAATAACTAACTAATACTTAACTAATCCTAACATAAGCATATGTTCCCACTTTCCATACCCATCCTGAACATGTTGCAATGCTATTGGGTTACCAAGCGTTCGGCGCTATTAGGATTACCAAGCGTCCGGCGCTATTAAGATTACCAAGCATTAACATATGCTTGAAGCAGTTGTACTTGTGTTCGCTACTTAATCGATATTAATCACTTAATTACAATTCATTAAAGTAAAGTGCATGAATTATAAATGCATAAGGAAACATTAATCTATTCCAAGTGTTGCAAGGCTTGATAAAAAAAGCTTGTCTTTATTGTAGTTTACACTAAGGTGCTCAAGTACATCAGTGCTCGAGTAAGATTTGTACACTTCTTTGACTCCTATTGTAGGCACTTAGAAAATATTCTAACTTTTGGGAGGAAAAATTGCAAAAACTTCGCTATGACTAACTAAAATATTTCTATAAATGCAGCAAGTAGGCACACATTTATAGGCAAAAACAAGGTACCATGTTGATAGGTACACATCAATGTAGCAAACCCTATGTTGATGGGGTTGTGATGGGGTTGTGTTGATGATGTCCCATCAACACAACCCAACAACATGAATAAAAACTCATCCTCAAGTGAACAAAGGAGGAACAAGTTCTGTACAAAATTTTGGAAAGGTATGGGATTATTAACCAACTACAAACACACATAACAAAAACTGAGTGCCCAAGAATGCAGATTTACAATCATTACAAAAATTGGTGTTCTGAACAACAAAATTGAACACCATGATAAAAAATGACAACACAACTCCTCAAATAGCCTAAAGATGATGAAGAAAATCAGACGGTCCTAGGCGGTGAAGGCTCTTGAGGTTCTAAAGAACCTTCTCTTGCTTTGCACACATGCGATTGTTGAGGAAATGGTTGTGGTTGTCTTGCTATAGCTGCAACTTTTGGTAAAAGATGAAAGACATCCAACAATGCCTTCATCTTCCTCTTCTTACTTCGGGGATCATTCAAGGTCCATGTTGCTTCACCAATGTGGGCCAAAATGGGAATATCCCATGGACAAGGCATTGTGGAAAACAACTCCTTCACATTAACAAACCAAGCAATGAACTATTTGCATTCAATGTCGAATGTCTTGAGTGCATTCTGCAACTCCTGGTAGTCGTTCATTCTCTTGGCCAAGTTCTCAGCTATTGATCTTTGATTTGAGAATCTCCCTAAGAACATTGAGTTCAGCATTTGCAACCTCAAGCTTCTACTTGGTCTCTTTGTGATGTTTGAACTCTACCTCATACAACAAGTATGAGCTGGCCACCTACTTCTCCAGCTTTGACTGCAGCCCTTCAATAGTCAACATTGCCAAGTTTGCATATCAAAGGTTGGCAAGCTCCATGTATTCAGTCATTTGTTCAAACTGCAACTCCTTCATGTGAATTTCTACTTTGTTGTACTCATTCAACTCATCAAAGATAGGCCACTAGACATCACCTCCTTGTTGGAGCTATTAGAGGGCCTCATTGACTTTCACATTTTCTAGTTGATTGTGCTTTTTATTAATTTTTATCTACAATCCCACCTAGTCTCTATAATGGTTTTTGACCCTCTCAAATTTGAGGGCCTTGTGCTTTCAATTGGCAATTTCTATTGCAAACTTCTAGTGCAAGGCACGAACTTCCTCCATCAAGAGGTTTCTATTTTCTATTGCCAACCTCCTCAGTTCAGTGTTCACCCTAGAAAGCTACTTCTATTGTTGATGGATAAAGTTAGACATCCATTATTTTTATGCATCAACATTCCACAGGTGATGGTTTTCTATGGTTAGGGCTTCATTCTCTCAGTGAGTCTGGACCAAATCCTTCTAAATGTTGTGCATTGTGGCATTGGCCAAGGACTAGTCAAAGACTGCTAACTCCTTAGTGTACTCAGCCTTTTTGAGTTTGGCATGAAGCTGTTGGAAAAGATTCATCCCATGTAATTATTTAGCTTAGTAGGGAAGGATCAACAAGTCATGCTCTCAATTTGGCAACTTCTGTAGCCAAGCATTGGTTTTCTGCTCTAACTATTTTAAGTTACACCTCCATGATGATGCATTTGCCCTTTACCTCGAGCAACTCCAACTAGGTAGTAGTGATGGTATCTGGAAGGTCAAAAACATTCGGAATCTGTTGCTTGGTTCTCACTAGTCAGTCCAACAATTCCTTATGTTGGGCTACACTTAATCTTCTGTTGATAGTGCTTGCGGACATTTGCACATCTTTGAGTGTAGAAACATTTACTATAGACACCGTAGGCGCATTGAGTGCTTTAGTCACTCTGTTAGAAACCACTTCAGCCATTGTCTACTATCCTTGGTGCTGCATTACCAAGATAGTTGTCCCCTCACCCTTCTCCAAATGCACTGAAAAGGTAGTGGCATTTCCAAAGATGTCTGGGAATTTCTGCTATTGCGAGAGGGACACCGTTACCTCTTGGATGCTTGGATTCAACTTTGTAGGTACTTGTATGCGTTGGGTAGAGAAAATTGGTGCCCCATCCTCCATCTAGCTTATTGTCTAGGCTACTTCATTGAGGTGGTTCATGGTTGGTCTATACATAGATGAGTCACCACCACTTGTGCTTACTTGCTACTACTACAACTGCAAGAGCTACTCTCGGAGTTTGTTCATATGCTTAATGGTAGCACAGGACTCTGACATTGTCTCATGAATGGGTGGGAGGTGGTGGTTTCTGCTTCTCTTCTTGGATCACCTTCACAAATACTTTATCCTTCATCATCTTTACCTAGGAAGCTATTGGAGCATGATGGACAGTGTCATTGGTGTAGCGGGTTATGCCTCTTCTTTTGCATAATTTTTTGATGAGACATGGAAAAGGGAGTGCCTTCCTTCCACATTCGTTCTCCTTAAAGTACTTTTCTATCTCTAAATAGATTAATTGTGGAAGGTTGATAGGGAATCTTCCACTTAGAGTAACACATGCACAAGCGAAGAAGGATATGACTTTATTGGGCCTCACTGTTGGATTGAGTTGAAAGGTCACAATTTTGAAATATGCTTGTTCCATCGTGGTGAGCACGCTAAACTCCTTGCGATCCACTCCATAGCACCATTGTGTCCATTCTTTTTTGACACTTGGATCTACTTGCATTGGAATTTAAGCTAGAGTGGCCTCAGTTTTAGGTAATCCAAGGGCCTCAAAGATTACTTTCACCGAGTAGGACATAGATATGTCATTGATTTTGACTATGGAATTGACCTACCTATTGTTCTAGAAAAGGTATGTCTCTCCCATGTACCACTCTCTATTGGAAGTGATGATGGGCCACATGGGAGAGTTTTGCAATTAAGCTTTGACTTTTGGAAAAGAAAATTCTAAGAAGGATCCAAATTTTAGCTCCTAAAGCATAGATTCCTGGACCTCCTTGGATGCAATTTTCTTAAGGCAGGCCTCTGTTAAGGTGACCTCAAGGTTCAGTCTCTGCTATGGTGCCTCATCTCGGTGGAACTGTTCTATCATATCTACCTTAGGAATCTATCTAACAAATTTCACTTTGGCCTCCTCTCGAAGAGGTCCCATTGCATGGGTTTCAACTACCTACTCTAGGTGTTTTTCTTGGCCCCTTCCAATTCTTGGTCATTTATCCCTCAGGTGGGATGGTCCTTCCTCCTACAGGTGCTTTTCTTTTACTATCATTTGTGGTCATACCAAAACCAAGGATTAGCATGTGATGTGTAACTTATATCCTTTAGGTACCTTATCTCGTTGAGCAATTGCACTTTGGCTAAGTTATTACCATGGAAAATTGATTATTTTAATATTAGTTGGCTTAGAAGGTCACTAGAGTTTATTGGAAGGGTTTAACTTTCATAAATTAATGTTTTTAATGTTATTTTATTAGTTAAACCTTTTTTGGAGTTAGAAAAATTTCAAAAGATTTTTTATCACAAACCTAAGGTTTATGGCCCCCACAACATAGAGCTTACCTTTGAGAGCTTTAGGGTTGAAGAACAAGGTTAATTAGACAAACAGTTTAGAAGGTATGGCTCTTGAAAGGTTCTGGGCTCTAAAAAATTCAAAACTCCCCTCTTATTTAAGCTCAAATGTGAAAAAAATGTTAATATAGGATTTTTATTCTGTGTCAACGGGGTCTTGTGTACATGGTCATGTCCATAGATGGGATCCAATCGACGAAGCCTATGACAAAAATTTTTCACATTAAAAAATATGAGAAATAAATAGAGTTAGAGCATGAATTTGGGATCCTCGAAGAGTTAGAAAAGCTATGAACATGATGAAATGCATGAAGAGGGCTTAGATTATTTACAAAAAAGGAGTTTTAGTTGGAAAATGAATTGAAAGAAGAACAACCATTAAGGAGTGCATAGCTAGATGCAATCGATGGGGAATGTAGAAGGATTTGATTGTGAAAATGCTTAAGGATAAGAAACCTAACTAGCCTAACCAACAAAAATGCAAGTGGATGCTTCCCATAGTAGGCTCACACTCTATTCACCCTTACATATCTTCAAACCAAGAAGTCCATGGATCTTGTAGCTGATTAATGGCTATGGAAAGTTAAGGACCCAATCCAACAAGAATCTACCTAATAATTTCAACACATCAAACTAAGACATTGAACAAGACATGGAGAACTAAAAATGAGGTGAATTATGGGAAGCATTTGTGGATGATGAGAGAGAGAGAGAGGAATTGAGTTCCGAATCATGATCATGTAAAGTCCCTTGTGGATTTTATGGTTAAATGACCTAATAAAATCCATCCTTAGTCTAGACTAAAACCAACCTCTTCCATTGGCTTCACATCAATACTCTAAGATAAGTCCATCCCCTTAAGACACAATAATACTCCCACAAATCAATCACCACTCCTAAAAGAGAAGAAAAGAGAAGTAGGAAGTGAGATGAGACTTAGTTAGAGGGGACCTTCAAGCATGGGTAACATATCTTTCTAGTTTCATAACATGTGCTTGTAGCTTGTTATTGAGTCTAAGGGGTGTGCTTTCAATTCCTATCAATTTTTTTTTGTTTTTTTCATTTTTTGAATTTTATGTTTTTATGGATTTTTGGATGGGAACCACACCATGTAAAGACTTTAACTTTCTGTTATTGGTTGACAGTGGAAAGGTAAGAAATCTATGAAAAGTCTCATGTACTTAAGAAGTTAGGCAAGTATGGAGAGTATCAAATCCCCTTGAAGTCACATCCTTATCAATGGATTTAATCCTTCCCAAGTTTGGAAAATACCAAGGTCACAAGTTCATTAAAAAGTTCTTATTAAGGAAGGAATTTCATATTTCTAAAACAAGAAACACCATAGAGTTTTGTGGATGGGTGGATGATCTGGAATCATTGTCCATTTCATGAAATATAAATCATGTCGTAATTATCAGTACCAAAATTTAAAGATAGAATTCAAACATTAGCAATAAAAAACATGAAGTATAAATCACCATCAATAGTAGCTACACTAACACTGTGTCTTGTTGGCAATAAAGGAAAAGAAAACATCATGAGAAAAACACAAGCCAAATTACAACAAAATATAAAAGAAATTGTAAAATATTCAAAAAAGATAAAACATACTAAAGACAATGTAAAAAAAATGTGAAAAGCAAGAAAGAAAAAAAATTGAGGAGCCACTTTGTATGATTAGCATAGATGGCCATCTCTCCCATGACTGAGTTGGAAGGAGGAGATCTAAAATATTGAGCATGCTTGTCCATCTGAGGAGGTGTTGCAGTCACTAGCTCTCTTAGGTACATGAAAATGTTTGATTTGTTGTATGTTGATCAATAGTTTCTTTTTTGGACTTTTAGGTTTGTAAATCAACATGGCCCCAAAAGAAAAGGTTTTATAGATAATAAGGCCCTTTCCACAATGTTTGAAACTTAGTTATTTGTGGCACATGTGTGAGGTTCTAGTAAAGGATCTTGTCTTTTGGTTGAAATTTTACTTTCCTTATTTTGAGGTCATGGCGTTGCTTGTTGAATGCTTTGTGCACTTTATTTAGGGACAAGACCACCAATTGATTTTCATCTAGCACATTAAGGTTGATTAGTCTCCCTTTTTATGCTAGACTAAGGTCAAGGTTAAGATCACAAGCTATTGAAAATGTACGGAGCTCGGACTAAATATGAAGAGTTGGCAATTTTCCATACACTAGCTCATAGGGAGAATAACCTATAAGAAGTTTCCATGTTGAGCAGTAAGCCCAAAGGGCATCATTGAGTTTCATGCTCTAGTCTCTCCTATATTTGCTAATTGTTCTTGTTAAAGTCTTAGTGATCTCCCTATTCGTAACCTCAACTTGATTGTTGGCTTGGTGGTGGTAGGGTGTTGTTAATTTATGTTCTACCCCAAAGCATTGCCTTTGATGGGACCAATGAATGCCCTAACTATTGAAGGATTCTAATGGTTGGATCCACTATTGAGGACCCTCCATACGAGTAGTCATCCCATTGTCACATTGGTAGTGTTCACAATAGTAAATAAATTGGTGAGCATCCCTAAATAGTGTTGGCCAATAATGCCTTGCCATCAGGATCTTAATGGTTGTGTATCTCTAAGCATAGTGGCCCCTGTAAGAACCCTCATGAGAATCTTGGAGGACACATAGTTGATCAGCATCAGGAAAACACCAACAAACTAGGCCATCGGCACACATCTTATAAAGGTGTCTTTCGATCTCCATGAAGCATTTGGTTTGATGAAGAAACTGTTGTTTCTTTCTACTATCTAGCTTTTGGGGCATCTCTTGAGTGAGAAGCTAGGTAAGGATGCCATCATACCAGTTAGGTTCATTGGATACTCATTCATTTATAGCACTAGCAAAGAGGAGTTCATCAGGAAATTGATTAGAAAGTGAGCTCTCCTCCTCTTTGTTGTCCCATATAAACTGAGATAAGTGGTTAGCAACCATGTTCTCAATTTCCTTTTAATCTACCATCATGAGATCAAATTCTTGCAAGATCACTAGCCACCTGATGAGTGGCAAGGTATCCCTACACTCAACCATACGAATACGAGCGTTCACGCACGATCCGGTCGAACTCCGTGGATGGGCTAGTTGTGATATCTAGATTGTTATTCATTGATTGTAGTTTGCTATCTTCCCACCTGGACTAGTATATGCTTTGTCACATATGGTTTAGTCCAGCGTGAGGTGTATGATGTGGTTTCTAATCTAGTGCTACTCCTAGAGGCAATGGAAAATAACTTTGTTTTAAGCTAAGAGGAAAAGGGAGAGAGAGCTAAGCTAATGGGACATGGGAGGAGAGAGTCTAAACTAGGCTAAGTGTGATGAGCATCCATTCCTTAATCACCTGTACACATCTTGAACCTTGTGCATGACTACTACTGGGATTACCAAGCGTAGATCCTAGGTAGGCTACTAGGTTACCAAGTAGTCACACTTAAATGCTCATGATTAAGTCGTACTCATTCCACATTTAACAACAGGAATAGTAAATGACAGTAAATAAATATTAACTAAGAAAGCAATAAATAACAATAACAATTAAACAATGAAAACTAAGTGAATGCTATAATGATAGAGTAATCTCGATCTTTATTGTCAATCATGTGCGTGTCCAAGTACGTCACACTCAAATAAAGGTTCCATACAATTACAAGCATCACACTGCAGGCATGCACTTGAGAAAATAGTCTAACTCCTATGGAAACAAACTACAAGAGCTTCCCTACAATTAACCCAAAATATGCTTAAGTGTGGTGGAAGTAAACTTATTTATAGGCTAGAATAGATGCTACGTAAACAAGGCTGCGTATACAGGGCCTAGTATGTGGGGCCTAGTATACGTAGCCTGCCTAGTATATGGGGCCTAGTATATGACGCCTAGTATATGCAACCCTCGATAACCACGATTCATCACCACTATATGACACGAGGTCTCACCATTGGTTTATTCGTGAGGAAGCGAATTGCATTGTGGTCTGTGTGCATGACCACCTTGTACTCAAGCACATAGTACCTGAATTTCTCCAAGGCATACACCACTACCATCAATTTTTTCTTTGTTGTGGTGTAATTTAGCTATGTGCCCACAATGCTATGGCTCACACAATGGATGTAGTATAGATGTTTTTTATCATCCAACTATGTGAGCACGACTTTCAAAGCATAATTAGAAACATCCATCATAATGTGGAATGGTCTGGACCAGTCGTGTGCTCATAGGATTGGAGTTTCTACCAGCTTTTGCTTGAGTTGCTAGAATGCATTCTCACATTCCTCAATCCAGACGAATAGAGCATCCTTCTTTGTAAGCTCCACCAATGATTTGGCGATCTTAGATAAATTCTTTATGAAGTGTTAGTAGTAGCCAATGTGACCAAGGAATGACCAGACATCTTTGATAGTCTCCGGTTACTAGGTAATTCGTTGGATGATCCTTATTTTTTCAAGGTTCACCTCAATCCCTGCATATGATATTGTGTGTTCCAAAATAATGCCTTCCTAGACCATTAGATGGCTTTTTTGCTAGTTGAGTCAAAGGTTGGTCTCCACACACCTTTTTAGCACTTACTCAAGGTGGTTTAAGGCTTACTCAAATGTAGCATCATAGGTGGAGAATTCATCCATGAAGACTTTCACCTTATTACCAATATGCTATTGAAAGATACTTAGGACAAGGCGTTAGAATGTGGCAAGGGCATTGCATAGGCCAAAGGGCATTTTTCTATATGCAAATGTCCCCTAGGGACTTGTGAATGTGGTTTTGGCCTAATCTTTGAGCATAATTTGGATTTGGTTATAGCCACTATAGCCATCCAAAACGTTGTAGTAGCAATGCCCAAAGATGGTGTCCAACACCTTGTCCATAAATTATAATGGAGAATGATCTTTGTAGGTTTCCATGTTCAATAGCCTGAAGTCAATACAGATCCTCCACTTGCCACTTTTCTTTGGTACTATTATGAGTGGGCTAATCCACTCATTGTCTATAATGGGATAGATGAACCCCACCTTGAAGAGTTATTCAATCTCCTCTTTGATGATCTACTTTAGTTTTGGATTCAATCATCATTGCAGTTGCCTCTTTGCCTTCATGGAAGGATTTGTATAGATGCGCTGTTAGCATATCCATGAATCAATTCTAGTCAAGTCATGATATGATGAAGAAAAGGCTATTGGCCATTTGTTGACCACCTTCAATAGCTTATCTTTTTGTTCAAGAAAAAGATTAACACTGATTATCATTAGCTTCCCATTATTCAAAAAGATATACTCCATTCTGGTTGGTAAAGGTTTTAGCTCAAGGGGCTCCTATTTGAAACTTTCAGAGATCACCAACTCTCCCCAATTGGTGTCATTAGGTTCATCGTTGGAGAGTTGGTGATGAACTTGCTCCAATTCATCCATGCTTTCAACATAGGCACTTGTTAAGCTGTCAATTGGTTCCATGCAAATTGTTGAACTACTATTAGGATTAACTATCAGCCACTTGGGTGCCCTCCTATTTTATGGTTGTTGCATATAGATACCTTTGAATTTTAGACACACCCACACACTACCTACATGCTTTGATAAATGTACTTTTTATGGATCATAGTTTTTGCACATAGTTGAACGTTGTTTCACTGTACACGATGCATGGAATGTGCTTCTTCTCTATCTTCTTGAATTCATTTTCCTTGGAAATCTCCAAGGAGAGGTCTCTAATTCCCAACCATGCATCAATGGTGCTCAACTAGGCCCTTTCCATGATGATTGGGAAGTCCCCTTGCAATTATCAACACAGATCACTAGGAAGTCAGTAGGATAGGACCACCTACAAACAGTGGTCATATTATCCTCCATGAATTCTAAGGGAATAGTGATGGATTGATTTTCCAACTCAAGATGAATGTTGCTCTTCTTAAGTGGAGGTAGGGTCTAGGCTTTGTACATCTCATGGGAAATAAAATTTACACCATAACTCGAATCTAGAAGAGCCTTGCAAGGCTCATTCCTAGTGATTTGCAAGTAAATAAGGGGACTCCCAGGATCAGATCTTTTCTTGGAAAGGTGGCCAACCTTTATCCAATCAGTTATTGCATGGGTTAACATGATGGTATGAAATTTGGGAGGCATTTGGTTTGAAGGGGACTCAAATGATGTAGATGCGAAGGATGAGGGAGAAGCAGGGCTATTAGCCAACGTATGTCTATGAGGGCTTGATAGGACTATTGGTTTAGAAAATCATATTTTTTGGGATTTTTTTTCTAACCCACTTGACTAAGGAGCTGACTGTAGGTTAATAACCCTGGTGACATTGTGTTGCTACAACTAGGCTCAAATTTTACCCTGCATTGATGGAGCAAGTGGTAATTGTGTTAAGGGTGGAGGAACATATGTAGAAGGATGAAGAGGGTAATAAGGAAATGGAGATTCCCCTTTTGCATATTGGACTTTGTAGTATTCAGGAGGATAGTAGTGATGCTAGAATAAAGCATGATTAAAAGAGTCATGCAAAGAAATGGGTTGCTAAACATAGTACCCATATGGATTTGGTTGTTGGTAAGGGTATTGCTACCTTAGTAATGGCATCCCTCATGACTATGAATGCTATAGTTGATGGTACTGCTCATAAGGTTGTGGTGAAGCTCCACTTAGATCATAGGCTTATTGTTGGTGGAATTGCCTAGGGTTTCCTTGAGGATAAGGCAACCTTCTGGGTGCTTGCCTTCTTGCCAGTTTATGATTTAGAGCATATACCCCAGGCTTCTAAAAGTATGACATGATGGGCCAACATCCCTTAGGATGTTCATATTGGAAAATGTTACATCCACCATCATCATCCAACTCATTATCCACAACCTTCTCTACTGCAATAGCTTTATCCTTACTCCTTTGGTGGGCATGTTCAACTTCCTTCCTTATCCTACAATCATGAACACTACCTTGCTCCTTGGATTCCTCTACTATTTTTACAGTAGTTTGGAACTTTTCATCTAAAGAGTCCCACATTTTATCTAGCTTAGTTGAAATTTTGGACATAGACTTTTGAATCAACAAGGTCTTTTGCTACACCACTTCATCAAGTGGTGCCTCATTCTCATTATCATAGAATCAGACCTCCTGTCTGTGGATGGAAGGATCCCAATTATACTTTTATGCATTTTCCCTTTTTCTCAAGTCTTCTTCTTTATTGAAAACTTGCTTAATAAGCCTTTCAATCTGATGGGCTCTAAGTTCTAAAAGTCTTCCTTGGGCATAGACCCCAAGAGTTCTTCTTGTTTTTGTGTGGAGCCCATCTATGATATGGTGAAGCTGCTCCCTTTGAGAATAACCATGGCTAGGAAAGGCTTGAAGATGGTTCTCTAGATTTGAGTTGTATTCCCCTTCGAACCTGGGAATAGTGTTCATATCCAATCACTTGATTCTGCTATCTTTCACATGCCTTGTTGGGATCCTCATAACCTCTATGATGTTCAACATATTTCAAGTTGCACGTAAAGGCTCATCATAGTCATAGCCTTTGTGATGGTCATGATGCCTATTATGCCATCTACTATTCCTTCTTTCATGGTAGTGGGCCTCCCTTGAATTTCTACACCTCTAGTCTCTACTAGTTCAGTGGCCCCTACGATCATCTCTATTCCACACGTCACCTCCATCATAGTCACGTCCTCTGCAGCTTCGGTTGTAGCTAGAGGAGGAAGAAGAATATGCCAAAGGTGAAGAAGAGGAAGGAGAGCCAACACTAGCATGGTGCCTGCTATCCCCTCTTCTTCAATCATGGCCACGATCATCATGTCTATCATCATCATGATGCTTGTCCTCATTCCTACCATGACTCCCACCTTTGGATCCCCCATGATCATGGGATTCATTCTTGCCCGAACTAGGATTGTTTATAGTGGACTATAAATTCTAATTTAGGCCTCCTGCATTGAAACCAAGGGGAGGAGAGTTAGTAAATTGAGAACTCCTAGAGAAGGGATCCTCTCCATCTTTTTGACCTAGTAAGAACAAGGGGTTATTGAACCGTTTCCCCTTTGATGCTTCATAGTGCATCTCCTGTTGCCAATCTTTCTTGTGTTGTGCTTTAGTGGGATGGTAGTCTTGATAGTCATGGTCTTGCACAACATATTGACCATTAAGCCCATGCATGCCCAACCTCATAAGAGTTTGGACCAACATTGCAAGAATTGATCGATTAGGAAGTAACATGATGTTATCCTCCATGTTCCTCTACCATGGCCATTCATCTTGATGCAAGATGAGGGTGAAGTCTAGCACATACTTATCAAGATGAGTATTCCACCAACTTCTAGACTTGGTTTAGTGGCATGAACTACCATTCTCTATGATGTGTTGTTTCTTTGTTTGTCTTCTTCCATGATACACTTCTCATCTTCATTGTTGACCTATGAGTACCATGCTTCCTATAGGTTCTTTCTCCCATGTGACTTGGGTTTCTTCATCTTCATGACTTGGTCTTTGCATGTGTATTTCTTTTCCATAGATTATATCACTTTACTTTACATAGATTCTTTGGATGTACACATACTATTTTATCATTCTATAAAAATTATAACTCTTCATAATTATTGTGACCCTCTCTTAATTGTTTTGGATTTGTTATAATGTGCATAAATAACATCCCATGGAATTGGTTAAGAATTGATGTCCTAAGTTATTATCTAACATAATCGGTCATTTTGTTGAGTCGATATTTAATTTTCATGATACAAATGTAATGCACATCCAATAGATCCTTTAGGTCTTTGAAGGTAATAAAACCTCACTTTTAGTTTTAGTTTCATTTTCAAAAAGCTTGCATTAGATGGGATGTATTGACCTATAGAAAATAAAATGGATGATTAAATTGTATTATTAGAAATGATTTTATGTTGTAGAGAGTAGATTTTGTCGAAAATTTTAATCCATAGCAGGAACTCAAAGATTACAAATTCTTTTGATTGACATAAAATAATTAATTTTATAGTTGGACATTAATTAAGAATTTTTTAATGAATTAAGATATGAAATTTTATTGTAATCATCATCATCATCATCATCATCATCCTAGCCTTGCCCAACAAAATGGGATCACCTACATGAATTCTTTTTCACTATTTGCCTATATGAAGAGCTAGATCTTTATTTATTTGTAGTTTTTAAAATCATCTTCAATTGTTTTTTTCCCATGTCTTCTTTGGTTTTCCTTTCAATGGCTTTCCTCGAACATTAATGTAGAAACCTTTTTTATTATAAGCTCATTCTATGATCTTCTATGCACATGTCAAAACTATCTAAGTTACCATTCTTATAACTTATCTGAAATAGAAGTCACTCCAAGTCTTCCTCTAATGCATGTATTATATAGTTTATGTCTTTTGGAAATATTCAACATCCATCGAAAAATTCAATTTTTTACTATATTGATTTGTTAATTATGCCTTTTTTTATTGGTCAACATTCAGTACCATATAAGATAGCAGGCCTAATTGATGTCTTGTAAAATTTTTCCTTCAATTCTATTGGTATTCTTTTATCACATAGAATACTACTAGCTTGTCTCCATTTTGACCATCCTACTTAAAATCTATTTCTATATATTTATCAAATTCACCATTTGATTAGATGATTGATCCTAGGTAGCAGAAGTCTTTACACAGAGGGACTTTTTAACCCTTGAATTATCACTTCTATTTCACTACTATTTATGCTATTATTAAAATTGCATTCTATATATTTTGTCTTACTTCTAGAGCATATTTCCACTTCTCCATTTTAGAAGCAATATTTTCTCTAGCTGTATCCACCAATATAATATTATTTACAAATAGCATATACCAAAGGATTACATCTGGTATTTCTTTTGTTAATTCATCTGTAATAATGGCAACTAAGTACAACCTAAGCACATACCCTTGATGTAGATCTACTATAACTAGAAAATCAGATTTTATTCTACATGCTTTTCTAATTTTAGTGGTAGCTCTTTCATACATACCTTGAATCACTTTAATATATTTATCAAGGATGTTTTACATCTACAAGGCCCACCAAATAATATCTATAGCTACTTTTTTCTATGCTTTTTCAAAGTCAATGAAGATCATAAGTAGAATTTTTCTATGGTTTTTAAATTTTTCATTAATTGTTGTATTAAGAAAATAGTCTCTATAGTATATGTCCTTTGAATAAATCCAAGTTAATTTTTTGATATTGTTGATTCAAGTTTGAAATGTTGCTTCAAAGTATAACTCATTAGTTTGATCCCTTTATAGTCTCCTTTACTTTTGTAGATCAAATCTTATTGGTATGCCCTCCCAAATAAAATTGAAAGTTTTTTTATCATGTAAAAAATAAAAACTGGTATATAATATCATATTTCTCCCAAGGAAATGAGAAACCATTTACAATTTTTTAATATTTCAAATTAAATTATGATTAAAAGTGATCAGTTAAAAAATAACTTACCATCGTTAGGTTATCCTTTTAATATCTAAGACCTTTACACGTCAAAGGTGAAAGCGATGGCTGGTTGCTTCGTGCCGAACTTATCGGCAACGCCACATGCGTTATATCATGTCTCCGAATTGACATTACGTTAATTTCCGATCCAGCCCATGGAAAACGCTATTTCCCAGTGTTTTTGAGCGCCTCCAAAGTCAAATCATACATACGGAAAGAAACACCTCATCGAATCTAGTGTAAACGTGCCTCGGAGCGTACGCGTGGAGTAGAGCACAGTGGCGCAAAACATTATGGTTTTTCGCTTTCCTCGTTTCTTCTGCGACGGACGCTACTCCATTCGTCTGCCAATTGAGTTGAAGCAATAGCAGGATATAAAGGCAGATCTTGTTTAGTAAAGTAAAGCATCCCCTACATTGCAGACACTACCAAGGAACAAGTTAACTGCAGTGCAGGAGTAGAAGAATAAGAGTAGGAAGAGAAGATGTCTAAGCAGCATTTAGAAATGCTTGTGCAGAAGCTAAAATTGCAGCAACTAAGCCCACGTTATAAAATCACTCGTGCAATGGAAGCAGGGAAAAAAGGATTCAAGGCTTGTGTTACTGTCAATGGCATTTGCTACCCAAGTAATGAAATCTGCGCAAGCAAAAATTGGGCAGAAGCAGCTGCAGCAGAGATTGCCCTCGTTCACCTCTACCAAGAAGTGCATGATGAATGCATTTTGATTGATTGCACAGAAAAATTTTGCAAATTGGCTGTGTTTTTGTTTACTAATGGCATTTTTAATTTCTTTTGCAAATCTTGTAGGAGGGCTTGGCAAAGATTGTGTATGTTTTGATTAAAAGCATCATGGCCAGGAGAAATTTGGGAATGCCCAAATTCTGGGTATCCGAAGCCTTTTTGCCTTCTTCTTCTGTGGTTGTGGGATTTCAGGCATCAATCATCGTTGGTGAAAGTATTTATTGGGGTATCATTGCCACTTCTAAAAGGTTAGCGAAGACAAACGCTGCTATCAAAGCCTTCAATGCTCTTTGTACAGAGTTTAATAGCGTTGGAACGTAGAATCTTGCTCTGAAATTTATGATTTTGAATACATGTGATTATTTAGTTTATTTCAAAGTTCCTTACCGGCAATATCGAAAAGTTTTTCTGCTTGTTTTTGGAAAGCAGAATTATCATGGCCTCTAAAATTAGAAAGAAGTATCGGCCCTTATTCCAACAAGCATGATATATTACTTGTTGGTGAAGGAGATTTTTCATTCTCGCTTTCCTTGGCAAAGGCCTTCGGCTCCGCACAAAGAATGATTTGTAGTTCACTGGATAGTCGAGGTTTGAATATCTTTCTTTTTTAAAAAATTACCTTGTTATCATGGTTCTAATTTTGCAAGGTCCGACTATAATGGTATGCCATGTTAATTTCAGAACTACTCTTGCTCTTCTATTCTTCGTCATGTATACAAATTTTATTTCTTCGTCATGTATACAAATTTTATTGGCCTTATAAACTGACAGGGATTATTGTCATACCCTTAGCAATCCAGAGCGACAGCGTTACTAGATGCCTTTACGCGTCAGCAACCTATAAGAATTGGTCTTAGAAGTCCACGAGCTAAGTAAGGTGCTAGCGCAAGATCCTAGCAAGAGTCTGAGATGGGGCTTCCTTAGAGCATCAGTTCCTGAAGCATCATATGAGTGGAACCTAAACTCCGGGAACTGGTAACTCTCTAACGTGAGTTACCCCATGACTGTTATCGGCCTCATTCGAAGTTACTTTACCGCGCACCGGGAACGAACGAAGTGGACATTTACAACGGGACGTGCCAGGTGTAAGCGCATTTCATGAATCTAATTCGCGCACGGGTGGATCAGTGGCTCAACACAAACACAAAGGTGAAAACGTTCTTGAACAACCACTAACACTCAGGAAGATTTTGGAGCTAAAATTTTCCATGATGTGGATGCAACCAAGATGAAGGATCATTCTCATCTGAAACAAATGAAATTCGATAGAATTGTTTATAACTTTCCACATCTTGGATTTGGTAAAATCAGACACGAGCGTGACCGCGAGCACATCAGGTAATTATTTATGCATAATCAAATGTTAATTCATTGTTTAACTGTAACTGTGCAAGGTAGACTACTTAGAAAACATCTCACATGAATGTGCTTCTTTTTTAATTTGTTTGGAGCTTTTCAGAAGACACAAGAACTTTGTGAAGATGTTTCTCAGAAATGCAGTGACATTTATAAAGAAGCCTTATGGTGAAATCCATATCACGCATAAAACAGGGCACCCTTACGACCAGTGGCACAACACAAAACAAGCACAAAAATGTGGTCTGGTTCTGAAAAACGCAGATATTTTCTGTAAGGAAGACTACGCTGGGTACATAAACAGGAAAAGCTACCTGCCATACCCACATGAAACCTTCAACTGCGAGGGTAACCGAACATTCAGATTTACAACAGCATGGTATTTGTAAATCTTTCTATTGTATTTGCTCTTTCCGTTTCAGCGTTAATGCATTTTCTCATTCTTCGTGAAGCAAGATGGGAAATCATTTTCTAGATCCATTTTCACCCCGCATTCATCTGTTTTCTAAAGTTTCTAGTAGCAATTTTGCAGTGGAAGTTTTGTAAAGTATTTAATTATGTTTAATTATGTGCAGAGCAAAGGTGGAAGACATTTAAAGTTTCACTGGGGTACATGCCGAATGTGTTTTCTATTTTCTCTCTTTGTCAAGATCCCCTAGACAATATGCAGTGTGTTTTCTGTTTTCTTTCAGTGTGTTTTCTATTTTCTTTCTTTGTCAAGATCCCCTGGACAATATTACAGAGTCACAAAGTTACTAAATGCATTGGTTACATGGTGGTTTGGCTGTTTTGCCTTGATGATGTATGACATGGTGTTTGGCTTGGCTGTTTTGCCTTGACAATGTATGGTGCTCCTAATGATTTCTAAGATAAAAGAGCTGATTTAGATTATTTTTTCATTTATTGTAACTAGAGTACATTTAGCCTTGGTATTACTCTTGGTTATTTTGGGTATTTTAGAAAGTTATATTTACACTCTTATACTCATCATAACATTTCTTTTAAGCAATTTAAGTTTTTAAAGGTTTTTGGTATCTTCCTTAATTCTAAAATTCAAATTTTAAAGATATTTTTAGTACATATGCTTGGATAAAAATGATTTTTTAACTATCCAAAAAGTTTGGATGAACATTTAGTAAGGCCTACAAAACAAACTAAAGATCTAAGAAATGTTCATTAGAACGGTATAGCTTGTTTGCAAAATGCATTAAAAAAACACTTTCTTTTTCATTTTATCATTTAACATTCACATATGCTATTCTCAAATATATAGCCCATGAAAAGCACGTAACATCCTTTAACTATCCTATAAAAGAATGTTAATTATTTGAACTTTTTTCACCGTTTGCTTTTTATTAAAATATTGCTTTTAAGAAATGAATATAAAGTTTATGAAGTGTTGAAATGGGTACCTTTGCATGAAGTTTTAAGAGTGCATAAAATTGGATGTATTTTCAAGGGCATCTTCTTTCAAAGAGCTTCTATTGTTTTATGTACCTTAGTGATGAGCAACGAGTATATCCTATGCCCAACCATACAAATCATTAGTGTTCACTCAATGATTCAATCAAATTCTATAGACTTTAGCTCTCTAAGTGCATTAGGTATAGGAGGGGAATCTACAAATTGTGATCATTGTCTTCTTGGTTGCACTTGTGTAGTTCCACTTGTGAGGTGCAAGTGTATGGCTAATTGTAATTGAGGCATTTGATTTTTATCATTTTATCTTTTATCATTTTAATCACTTAAGTGCTGGACATAAAGTAAATTTTAATATTTAAATAATTTAATAACTAACTACTACTTAACTAATCCTAACATAAGCATATGTTCCCACTTTCCGTACACATCCTGAACATGTTGCAATGCTACTAGGTTACCAAGTATTAGGCACTACTAAGATTACCAGACATTAACGTATGCTCAAAGCAGTTGTACTTATGTTCGTTATTTAATCAATATTAATCACTTAATTACAATTTATTAAAGTAAAGTGCATGAATAATAAATGCATAAGAAAACATTAATCTATTCCAAGTGTTGCAAGGTTTGATAAAAAAATCTTGTCTTTATTGCTGTTCATACTAAGGTGCTCAAGTACATCATTGCTCGAATAAAGATCCATACACTTTGTTGACTCCTATTGTGGGCACTCAAAAAATATTTTTAACTTTCGGGAGGAAAAATTGCAAGAGCTTCGCTACGACTAACTGAAAGATTTTCATAAATGCAAAGGGTAGGCACACATTTATAGGCAAAAAATAGGGTACAACATCAATAGGTACATGTCAATGTAGCAAACCCTACATTGATGAGGTCATGTCGATGCAACCCAACGACATGATTCATCATACCCCCACAACTGAATAAAAAATTATCCTTGAGTGAACAAAGGAGGAACAAGTTCTTTATAAAATTTTAGGAAGGTATGGGATTATTAACTAACTACATACACACAAAACAAACATGACAAAAACTAAGTGCCCAAGTATGTGGATTTACAATCATTACAAAAATTGGTGTTCTGAACAACAAAATTGAATACCATGATAAAAAATGAAAACACAACTCCTCAGACAGCCTAAAGATGATAAAGAAAATTAAACAGTCCTAGGCAGTGAAGGCTCCTAAGGTTTTGAAGGACCGTCTCCTACTTCAAGTGCATGCAGTTGTTCAGGCAACAGTTGTGGTTGTCGTGCTATAGCTACAACTTTTGGTGGAAGATGGAAAGCATTCAATAATACCTTCATCTTCTTCTCCTTACTACGGGGATCATTCACAGTCCATGATGTTTCACCAATGTGGGCTAGAATGGGAATATCCCATAGATAGGGCATTGTGGAAAACAACTCCTTCACGTTGACAAACTAAGTAGTGAACTGTTTGCATTCAATCTCAAATGTCCTAAGTGTGTTCTGCAACTTCTAATAGTTGTTTATTCTCTTGGCCAGGTTCTTTGCTATTAATCTCTAATCTATGAATTGCTCCGTAAGAACATTAAGTTTAGCATTTGCAACCTCAAGCTTATGCTTGGTCTCTTTGTGATGTCTGAACTCTACCTCATACAACAAGTACAAGCTGGCCACTTGCTTCTCTAACTTTGACTACAGACTTTTGGTAATTAACATTGCTGAGTTTGCATATTGGAAGTCAACAAGCTCCATGTATTTAGTCATTTCCTCGATCTATAACTCCTTCATGAGAATTTATGCTTTGTTGTACTTATTTAACCCATCAAAGAGAGGCTACTAGACATCGCCTCCTTGTTGGAGCTACTGGAGGGCCTCATGAACATTAATCTCTTTCTGTAATCCCACTTGGTCTTTGTAATGGTTCTTGATCCTCTCAAATTTGAGAGCCTCATTCTTCCAGGTGACAATTTCGATTGCAAAATTCTAGTACAAGGCACGAACCTCCTCCATCGAGAGGTTTCTATTTTCTGTTGCCAACCTTCTCAGTTCAGTGTCCATCCTAGAAGGCTGCTCCTATTGTTAATGGATAAATTCAGACATCTATTATTTTTATGCATCAACATTCCATAGGTAATGGTTTTCTATGGTTAGGGCTTTGTTCGCTTAGCAAGTCTAGACCAAGTCCTTCTACGTATTGTGCATTGTGGCATTCGCCAAGGATTGGTCAAAGACTGCTGACTCCTTAGTGTACTCAGCCTCCTTGAGTTTGACATGAAGCTATTGAAAAGCTTTATTTTGTGTAATTACTTAGCTAAGTAGTGTAGGATCAATAAGGTAGGCTCTCAATTCGACAACTTCTACAACCAAGCATTGGTTTTCTGCTCTGGCTATTTCAAGTTACCCCTTCATGATAATGCATTTGCCCTTTACCTTGAGTAGCTCTGACTGGGTAGCAGTGATGGTATTCAGAAGGTCAACGACATCTAGAATCAGTTGCTTGGTTCTCACTAGTTATTCCAACAATTCCTCATGTTGGGTTGCACTTAATCTTTCCTTGATAGTGCTTGCAGGCATCTGCACATCTCTAAGTGCAGAAACATCTAGTACAAATGTCGTAGGTGCATCAAGTGCTTTAGTCACACTGTTAGCAACCACTTCAACTATCGTCTCTTACCCTTGGTGCTACATCTCTAGGATAGTTGCCCCCTCACCCTCTTCCAAACACATCGAAAAGGTAATGTCCTTACTAGAGATGTCTAGGAATTTCTATTATTGCGAGAGAAACATTGTTACCTCTCAAGTACTTAGATTCAACCTTGTAGGCACCTACATGCATTGGGTAGAGAAAATTGACTCCCCATCCTCAATCTAGCTTATTGTATGGGCTACTTCATTATGGTGGCTCATGGTTGGTCTATACATAAATGAGTCACCACCACTGGTTCCTGCTTGTTGCTGCTATTGTTGCAAGAGCTACTCTTAGAGTTTGCACATGTGTTCAATGGTAGCATGGAACTCCAAAGTTGTCTTATGACTAGGTGGTGAAGGTGGTACTTGTTGCTTCTCTTCCCAAATCACCTTTGTAGATGCTTTATCCTTCATCATCTTTACCCAAGAAGGAATTGGAGCATGATGGATAGCATCATTGGTGTAGTGGGTTATGTCGATCCTTTTGCATAATTTTTTGATGAGACATGAAAAGGGGAGTGTCTTCTTTCCATGTTCGTTCTCCTTTAAGTACTTCTCTATCTCTAGATAGATTAATTGTTGAAGGTTGACAAGGAATTTTCCACTTAGAGTAGCACATGCATAAGCGGAGAAGGCTGTGACTTTATTGGACCTCACCGTTGAATTAAGGTGAAAGGCTACAATTTTGAAATATGCTTGTTCCTCCATGGTGAGCTCGCCAAACTCCTTGCGGTCCACTCCATAACACCACTACATCCATTCTTTCTTGACACTTAGATCTACTTGTGTTGGAATTTCAGCTAGAGTGGCCTTAGTTTTAGGCAACCCAAGGGCCTCAAATATTGCTTTCATCAAGTAGGACATAGATATGTCCTTGATTTTGACTATGGAACCAACTTGCCTATTGTTCTAGAAAAGGTATGTCTCTCCCATGTACCATTCCCTATTGGAAGTGATGACAAGCCACATGGGAGAGCTCTGCAATTGAGCTTTGACTTTCAGAGGAGAAAATTCCAAGAAGGATCCAAAGTTTAGCTCTTGAAGCATGGATTTCTGGACCTTCTTGGATGCAATTTGGTTGAGGCAAGCCTTTTTTAAGGTGACATCAAGGTTCAATCTTTGCTTTAATGCCTCATCTCCATGGGATTATTCTATCGTGGCTAGCTCAGGAATTTGTTTGATAGATTTCACTTTGAGCTTCAACTGAAGAGGTCCCGTGCATAGGTTTTAGATGCCTACTTCTAGTGCTATTCTTGGCCCCTTCCAGTTCTTGGCCATTTGTCTCTCAAGAGGGATGGTCCTTCCTCCTATGGGTGCTTTCCTTTTGGTGTCATTTGTGATTATAACAAAACCAAGGATTAGCATGCAATGTGTAACTTATATTCTTTAGGTACCTTATCTCATTAGGTAGTTACATTTTGGCTAAGTTATGACCATGGAAAATTGAGTATTTTGATATTATTTGGTTTAGAAGATCACTAGAGTTTATTATAAGTGTTTAACTTTCATAAATTAATGTTTTAATGTTAGTTTATTAGTTCAACATTTGTGGGAGTTAGAAAAATTTTAAAAAATTTTCTATCAAAAACCTAACATTTGTGGCCCCCATAACGTAGAGCTTACCTTTGATAGCTTTAGGATTGAAGAATAGGGTTAATTAGACAAACTATTTAGAAGGTATGGCTATTGAAAGGTTCTGGGCTCTAAAAAATTCAAAAATTCCCCTCTTGTTTGAGCTCAAATGTGAAAAAATGCTAAGTGTAGCCACGTATTTATTGGCTTTTTATTTTGTGTTGATGGGGTCTCATCTACGTGATCGTCTTCGTAGATGGGATCTTGTTGATGGAGCCTATGATAAAAATTTTTCACATTAAAAAATTATGAGAAATAGAGAGAGTTAAAGAATGAATTTGAGATCCTCAAAGAGCTAGAAAAGCTGTGAACATGATGGAATGCATGAAGAGGGATTAGATTATTCACAAAAAAGGAGTTTTAGTTGGAGAATAAATTGAAAGGAGAAGGGCCATTAAGGAGAACATAGCTGGATGCAACCAATGGAAAATGCAAAAGGATTTGATTGCAAAAATGCTTAAGGATAAGAAACTTAACTAGCTTAACCAACAGAAATGCAAGTGGGTCCTTCCCATAGTAGGCACATGCCCTATTCACCCTTGCATATCCTCAAACCAAGGAGTCCATGGACCTCGCAGTTGATTAATGATTATGGAAAGTTAAGGATCCAATCCAAAAAGAATCTACCTAAGAATTTCAACACATCAAACTAAGCCATTGAACAAGACACAGAGAATTGGAAGTGATGTGAATTATGGGAAGCATTGGTGGATGATAAGAGAAAGAGAGGAATGGAGTTCTGGATCGTGATCATGTGAAGTCCCTTATGGATTTTGTGGTTAAATGACCTAATAAAATTCATCTTTAGTCTAGTTTAAAACCAACCTCTTCTAGTGACTTCACATTAATACTCTAAGACAAGTCCATCCCCTCGAGACACAAGAATACTCTCATAGATCAATCACCACTTCTAAAAGAGAATTAAAGTGAAGTAGGAAGTGAGATGAGCCTTAGTTAGAGGGGACCTTCAGGCATGGATAACATATCTTTTTAATTCCATAACCTGCTCTTGTAACTCGATATTGAGTCTAACTGGTGTGCTTTGAATTCACATCATTTTTGTGTTTTTTTTGTTTTTTGAATTTTATGTTTTCATGGATTTTTTGATGGAAACCACACCATGCAAGTACTTTAACTTCCTATTATTGGTCGATAGTGAAATTGTAAGAAATCTATGAAAAGACTCATGCACTTAAGAGGGTATGCAAGTACAAAGAGCATCAAATCCCCTTGAAGTCACACCCTTATTAATCCATTTAATCCTTTCCAAGTTTGAAAAATACCAAGGTCACAAGTTTGTTAAAAAGTTCTTATTAAGGAGGGAACCTCATATTTCCAAAATAAGGAACACCATAGAGTTTTGTGGATGGGTGGATGATCTAGACTCACTGTCCATTCCATGAAAAAGAAATCATGTCTTAATTATCAGTACAAAAATTCAAAGGTAGAATGCATACATTAGCAATTAAAAACATGAAGTACAAATCACCACCAATAGCAACTATAGTAACACTTTGTCCTATTGGCAATAAAGGAAAAGAAGACATCATGAGAAAAAAACAAGCTAAATTATAGTAAAATATAAAAAAATTGTAAAATATTCAAGAAAGATAAAACATACTAAAGACAATGTAAAACAAAAAATATGAAAAGCAAGAAAGAATGAAAATTGAGAAGCCACTTTGTATGATTAGCATGGATGGTCATCTCCCCCATGACTAAGTTAGAAGGAGGAGATCTGAAATATTGAACATGCTTGTTCATCCAAGGAGGTGTTGTAGTCATTGGCTCTCTTAGGTACATGGAATGGTTTGACTTATTGTGTGTTGATCAGTAGTTTCTTATTTGGACTTTTAGGTTTGTAAATCAACATGACCCTAGAAGGAAAGGTTTTATAGATAATATAAGGCCCTTCCCACAACATTTGGAACTTAGTTGTTTGTGGCACATGTGTGGGATTATAGCAAAGGACCTTGTCTCCTTGTTGAAAGTTTACTTTCCTTATTTTGAGGTCATGGTGCTACTTGTTGAATGATTTGTGCACTTCATTCAAGGAAAAAACCACCAATTGGTTCTCATCTAGCAAGTTAAGGTTGATTAGTATCTCTTTTTGTGCTAGACTAAGGTCAAGTTCAAGGTCACAAGCTGTTGAAAGTGTACGGATGTTGAGCTTTTGAAAGGTAGTGCCTGTAAACTGAGTACCATTATCAAACATAAGTGCACGTGGCATACCAAACTTGTTTATAACATATTTTTGTACAAACTACCTAGATGTAGGGGATGTACATTCGATGATAGTTGTTGCTTCTACCCATTTTCTAAAATAGTCAACAGTGACTATGATGTATGCCTTTCCATTTGACATGATTATGATAGGATCCATGAATGCCCCAACTATCAAAGGATTCTAATGGTTGTATCCATTGTTGAGGATCCTTAATACAAGTAGTCATCCCACCATTATGTTGGCAATATTCACAAGAGCAAACAAATTAGTGAGTGTCCCTGAAGAGTATTGGCCAATAATACCCTACCATCAGGATCTTAATGGCTATGCATCTTCTAGCATAGTGGCCCCTACAAGGGCCCTCATGAGCATCTTGGAGGATGCATAGTTGGTTAGCATTAGGAACATACCAACGAACTAGGCCATCAGCACACACCTTATAAAGGTGTCTATTGATCTCCATGAAGTGTTTGGCCTAATGAAGAAACTGTTGCTTCTTCCTGTTGTCCAACTTTTGTGGCATCTCTTGAGTGAGAAGCTAGGTAAGGATGCCATCATACTAGTTAGGTTCATTAGGCAATTGTTCATTTATAACACTAGCAAAGAGGATTTCATTAGAAAATTGATTAGAAAGTCTACTCTCCTCCTCTTTGTTATCCCATCTAAACTTAGACAAGTGGTCAGTGACCACATTCTTAATTCCCTTTCAATCTACCATCATGAGATTGAATTCCTGTAAGATCACCAGCCACCATATGACACAAAGGCTCACCATTAGTTTATTCATGAGGAAGTGGATTGCATTGTGATTTGTCTGCATGACCACCTTGTACTCAAGCACATAGCTCCTGAATTTCTCCAAGGCATACACCACCGCCATAAATTCTTTCTTTGTTATGGTGTAATTTAGCTATGCATCCACAATGCTTCAACTTGCACAATGGATGTAGTAAGGATTTTTTTGATTGTCCAACTATGTGAGCACAACTTCCATAGTATAATTAGAAGCATTCATCATAATGTGGAATGGTCTAGACTAGTCAGGTGTTTTTCTTGAGTTGCTGGAATGCATTCTTGCATTTCTTAGACCAGAAAAATAGAGCATCATTCTTTGTAAGCTTCACCAATGGTTTGGTGATCTTAGAGAAATTTTCTATGAAGCGTTGATAGTAGCCAGTGTGACCAAGGAATGACCAAACATCTTTGATAGTTTCTGATTGATAGGTAATTCCTTGGATGACCCTTATTTCTTTAGGGTCCACCTCAATCCTTCCTTATGCTATTCTGTGTCCCAAAACAATGTCTTCCTAGACCATGAGATGGATTTTCTACTAGTTGAGTCAAAGGTTGGTCTTCACAAATCTTGTTGGCACTTACTCAAGGTAGTCTAGGGCTTACTTAAATGTAGCATCATAGGTGGAGAAGTCATCCATGAATACTTTCATCCCCCTACCAATCTAATATTGAAAGATACTTAGGACAAGAACTTGGGATGTGGCAGGGGCATTGCATAGGCCAAAGGGCATCTTTTTGTATGCAAAAGTCCCACAGGGATTTGTGAATGTGATTTTGGCTTGATCTTTGGGTGTAATTTAGATTTGGTTATAGCCACTATAACCATCCAAAAAGTTGTAGTAGCAATGCCTAGTGATGGTCTCTAACACTGTTTCCATAAATAACAATGGAAAATGATCTTTGTAGGTTACCATGTTCAACAACTTGAAGTCAATACAAACCCTCCACTTGTCACCTTTCTTTGATACTATTATGAGTAGGCTAATCCACTCATTATCCGTAATGGGATAGATGAACCCCACCTTGAGGAGTTGTTCAATTTCCTATTTGATTATCTACTTTAGTTTGAGGTTGAACTGCCACTATGGCTGCCTCTTTGGCTTTATGGAAGGTTATGTATAGATGCAGTGTTGGCATATCCATGAATCAATTCCAGTCAGTTCATGATATGACCAAGAAAATGCTATTGGCCATTTGTTGACCACCTTCAACAACTTCTCTTTTTGTTCAAGAGTAGGATTAACATTGATTATCATTGGCTTTTCATTATTTAGAAAGACATACTTCATTTTGGCTGGTAAAGGTTTTAGCTCAAGGGGCTCTTGTTTGAAACTTTTAGGGATCACCAACTCTTCCTAATTGGTGTCATTAGGTTCATCATTGGAGAGTTGGTGATGAACTTGCTCCAATTCATCCATTCTTTTAACACAGGCACTCGTCAAGCTCTTAATTAGTTCCATGAAAATTATTGAACTACTATTAGGATTAGCTATCAGCCACTGGGTACCTTCTTTTTTTATTATTGTTGCATACATGCACCTTTGAATTTTAGACACATCTACACACTGCCTACATGTTGTGATGGATGTACTTTTTATGGACCATAGCTTTTGCACATAGTTGCACCCTGTGTCACTGTACACGATGCATGGAATGTGCTTTTTATCTATATTCTCAAATTCAGTTTCCTTGGAAATNATCCATATGGGTACTATGTTCAGCAACCCATTTCTTCTCATGACTCTTTCAATCAAACTTTATTCTAGCATCACTACTACCCTCCTGAATACTACAAAGCCCAATCTTCAAGAGGGGAATCTCCATTTTCTCATTACCCTCCTCATNGTTCTAAGGGAATAGTAATAAACTGATTTGCCAACTCAAGATGAATGTTGCTCTTCTTAAGTGGATGCAGGTTCTAGGCTTTGTACATATCATGGAAAATTGAATTCACACTAGAACTTGAATCTAGAAGAGCCTTGTAAGGCTTATTCCTAGTGAGTTGCAAGTAAATAAGGGGACTAGAAGGATCAAATCTTTTCTTAGGAAGGTGGCCAACCTTTATCCAATTGATTATCACATGGGTTAACATGATAGTATGCACTTTGGGAGAAGTTTGATTTGAAGGGGACTTGAATGATGTAGATGTAAAGGATGAGGGAAAATTAGGGCTATCAGCCACGTATGTTTATGGGCTTTGTAGGACTATTAGTTTGGAAAAATGGTATTTTTTAAGATTTGTTTTCCAAACCACTCAGTTAAGGAGTTGACTATAGGTTAATAGCCCTAGTGGTGTTACATTGCTGTGGTTGGGCTAGAATTTTACCTTGCATTAATGGAGCAGGTGGTAATCAAGTTAAGGGTGGAGGAACATATGTAGAAGGATGAGGAGGGTAATGAGAAAATGGAGATTCCCCTCTTGAAGATTGGGCTTTGTAGTATTCAGGAGGGTAGTAGTGATGCTAGAATAAAGTTTGATTGAAAGAGTCATGAGAAGAAATGGGTTGCTGAACATAGTACCCATATGGATCTGGCTACCAGTAAGGGTACTGCTACCTTGGTGGTGGCATCCCTCACAACTATGGGTGCTACCATTGATGGTACTTCTCATAAGGTTGTGGTGAAGCTCCACTTGGATAGTAGGCTTATTGTTGGTGGAATTTCCTAGAATTGCCTTGAGGATAAGGCAACCTTCTAGTTTAGGATTTAGAGCATATTCCCTAGACTCGTGCAAGTGTGACATGATGGGACAACATCCCTTAGGATGTTCATACTGGAAAATGTCACATCCACCATCATCATCTAATTTGAAATCCATAACCTTCTCTACTACAATAGCCTTGTCCTTACCCCTTTAGTGGGCATTTTTAGCTTCCTTTCTTCTCCTATGATCATAATCACTACCTTGCTCCTTGGATTCCTTTGCTATTTTTAGAGTAATTTGGAAATTTTCATCCAAAGAGTCCCACATTTTGTCTAACTTAGCCAAAATTTCAGAAATAGACTTTTGAATTGACAAGGTCTTTTGCTACACCACTTCATCAAGCAGTGCCTCCTTCTCATTATCATAGAATCGAACCTCTCATTTGTGGATGGAAGGGTCCCAATTGTACTCTTTTGCACTTTCCCTTTTTCTCAACTCTCATTCTTCTTTTAGAAGCTGCGTAATGAACCTTTGGATCTAATGGGCTCTAAGTTTTGAAAGTCTCCCTTAGGCATAGACCCTAAGATTTCTCCTTATTTCTGTGTGGAGCCCATCTATGATATGGCGGAGTTGCTCCCTTTGAGAATAATCATGGCTAAGACATCGGTGCAAGAGAGAATAGTATCTACCCATGGCTACATCCAAGGGTTCATGTGTTCCTTGTTTCCAACCTTGGATCTGCTTTCTCAAATTAGATACTTGGGAGTACATTTGACACTTGTCGTTAAAGAGTTCAAGCATCTTACTCCATCGACAGATTGATTCCAACTCTAAGGATCAGTACTAACTTTTAGCTTATTTGATTAGTGTCCTTGGGAATAGCTTTAACTTGTATCATTCATTTTCAAAGTTCTATAAGGCATAAGCATCATGAAAGACTTGAATATGGTTTAGTGGATTTGAGTTGTATTCCCCTTCAAACTTGGGGATATTGTTCATATCTAATCACTTGGTTATGCTATCTTTCACATGCCTTGTTGGGATCCTCACAGCCTTTGCAATGTTCAGCATATTTTGAGTTGCAAGTAAAGGCTCATCATAGTCATAGCCTTTGTGATGGCCATGATGCCTATGATGCCCTCTACTATCCCTTCTTTTATGGTGGTGGGACTTCCTTGAATGCTGATGCCCGTAGTCTCTACTATTCTAGTAGGCCCTATGATCATCTTTATTCCACTAGTCACCTCCATCATAGTCACGTCCTCTGTAGCTTTGGTTGGAGCTAAAGGAGGAAGAAGAATATGTCGAAGGTTAAGAAGAATGAGGAGAGCTAGTACTAGCACCTTGCTGCTATCCCCTCTCCTTTATTCATGGCCATGATCATCATGTCTATCATCACCATGATGCTTATCCCCATTCCTACCATGATTCCCATCTTTGGATCCCCCATGATCATTGGATCCATTCTTGCTTGAACTAGAATTTTTTATAGTGAACTGTAAATTCTAATTTAGACCCCTTGCATTGAAACCAAGGGAAGGAGAATTAGTAAATTGAGAATCCCTAGAGAAGGCATCCTCTCTATCTTTCACACCCAGTAGGAAGAAGGGGTTATTGAACTATTTTCCCTTTGATGCTTCATAGCGCATCTCCTATTGCCGATCTTTCTTGCATTGTGCTTTAGTGGAATGGTAGTCCTGATAGTCATGGCCCTACACAGCGTATTTAGAATTGAGCCCTTGGATTCTCAACCTGATAAGATTTTGGAGCAACATTATAGAAATTGAGTGATTGGGCAGCAACACGATGTTACCCTTCATGTCCTTGTATCAGGGCTATTCATCTTAAAGCAAGATGAAGGTGAAGTCTAGCACATACTCATCAGGATGAGTATTCCACCAACTTCTAGACTTGGTTTAGTGGCGTGAATTATCATTCTCTATGCACATGTTGTTTCTTCATTTGTATTCTTCCATGATACACTTCTCATCTTCATTGTTGAACTATGAGTACCATGCTTCCTATAGGTTCTTTCTCCCATGTAACTCGGGTTTCTTCATCTTCATGACTTGGTCTTTGCATGAACTATGTCTTGTATGTGTTTATTTCTTTTCCACAGATTATATCACTTTACTTTACATAGATTCTTTGGATGTACACATACTATTTTATCATTCTACAAAAATTATAACTCTTCATAATTATTGTGATCCTTTCTTAATTGTTTTGGATTTGTTATAACTTGCATAAATAGCATTCCATGGAATTGGTTAAGAATTGATGTTGTAAGTTATTAGCTAACATAATCGATCATTTTGTTAAGTTGATATTTAATTTTAATGATACAAATGTAATGCATATCCAATAGATCCTTTAGGTCTTTGAATGTAATAAAACCCCAACTTTTGTTTTAGTTTCATTTTCAAAAATCTTGCATTAGATGGGATGTATTGACCTATAGAAAATAAAATGGATGATTAAATTATATTATTAGAAATGATTTTATGTTGTAGAAAGTAGATGTTGTCAAAATTTTTAATCCATAATAGGAAATCAAAGATGATGAGTGGCGAGGTACCCCTACACTCAACCATATGAATACGAGCGTTACACACACGATTTGGTTGAACTCTATAGAATAAGTGCCTACATGCCTCATGGAACACTTAAGGTTAATTATTTGTTGTCTTCCTAGACTTGTATTTTTCACGGTTGTATGGTTAAGTAAGTCCGAGGTATATGATTTATATGTCTTTTCAATTTTATCTCCTATGCTGACAAGGTGAAGAGTGAAGAGACTAATTAACTAAATTTAACTAACTAACTAAGTCTTAATTAACCTAGCATCAGTATCCGTTCCCACTTACGATTCACACCCTGAAATAATGCAACCTTGGTTACCAAATGCTAGTCGTTGCTGGGATCACCAAGCGTAATACACGTGCTCGAAGCAGTTGAACTGAGGCACTTAACTAGGAGAGAAGGGTTGAGAGAGATTTAATTACTAATAAAGCATTTAAATGATAAACAATAAATATAGCAAATAAAGTCCTATTTAGCCTATCCTATGCACTGCAAGGTTTGTCCAAGAAGTTTGCTGTACACAAACTTGTGTTCAGGTACAATATTTGCTCGAATAAAGATTCGTTTACTTTGGAGCTCCTACTACGGGCACATGGAAATTATTCTATCTCTGGAGAGATAAAACTGCTAGAGTTTTGCTACGGTCTAGACCTAGAATAAGAAACAAGGGAGAGCTGCCTCTTATTTATAGATTTGACGATGCACTACGATATCGTGTACGTGATATTGCAGGGGAAGACGCGATATCGGGTGGGATGCGATCTTGTAGTGGACGTGATATCATAGCCCATGCAATATCATGTCCCATCATACCCCCATGACTGAATAAAAACTCGTCCTCGAGTTCCTTACAAAATATTGGAATGGTATGGGATTATTGACTCAAATGGAACTAATGGGATGACATGTGAATGGATCATCATTACAAGACAAGACAAAACTAGTGTTCATGAAAACAAGAGTGAACACTTTATACATTTGACATTAGGCCTCATTTGGTAGCTGAGAAAGAGAGAGAAAGAAGTTTTGTTGTTGCCAACGCCAAGATTGCGCCTTTCATTATCCATTCGTAAGTGTGCCATTGGTCTTGCTCCCTGCATAGCCGCTTTTAGCACTACTCCATTCCAAGTGTTCTCTCCAGATCCAATCCATTGTTGCATGATTGCCATCTGCACACACAACATAGTCTTTATATTAGCAAGGGTAAATGAATTTCAATGTAATTGATACCTTGCTTCGGTGGAAGGTCCATTGGCTGAGTTGTGGTATGGCTAATATGGATTTGAAGATATCAGAGTGGTGACTACCGAAGGTGTAGGGGTTAGGAGAAAATTGAAAAAATTTGGGTCTAGACTCCCATGACTAAGAGCAAATCTCCGATAGCGATAGAATGGATAAAGCATAAAAAATAAGAAAAATGGAGAAAAAGAGACAACTATAACGTTGATGAAATGGATGTCAAGATGGAAATGAAAAAAATAAAGTTGATTGCAAAAATTTTAAGGGAAAGAAGTTAACTAATGCACCAAATAGGAATGCTAGTGGGTCCTCCCCAAAGCAGGCTCATGCCCTTAATGTTCTGACAAACCCACATTTGAAGAGTTTGTAGGCTTTGGGAATGTCATTTGGAATAAGAGTTAAAGTCTTAACCACAAGAATTTACCAAAAAAAATGCATCAACCAAAATATACACTAATGATACAACCGAAAATGAGGTGAATAATGGAGAGAAGGATGGAGAGAAGAGAATGGAATGGAATCCCAAGAACAAGGTGGTGTATAGCCCCTTGTGTAGTTTACGATTAATGTGACTTAGCAGATCCCATTCCAAGTCTGGCCTCAAACAAACCACTTCCAGTGACTTCGCATTAATGCATTCGGGCAATCCATCCTCTTGAAGAAACAAGAATGCCTTCACCCAAGAGCCACCACCATTCCAACGAAACAAGGAGGAGAGAATGGGAAGCAAGAAGAGCCTTAGTTAGAGGAAACATTTTTATTTTAGTTCCATAATTAGTGCTTGTAGCCCAAATGATTATTGCGTCTAAGGGGTGTGCTTTGAATTCTCACTTTTCTCTCTCTCTCTCTTTTTTGTTTATGTGTTTATGCGTGAGAACCATACCATGCAAAGACTTTGTTATTTTTATTTGCTCAGATTCCCGATAATTAAGTAACGTCACAATGGTAACAAAACTCAAGAAGAAAAAATCCAAGCACCCAAGAGAATGGCCAACACAAATACATCAAGTTCCCTTGAAGTCACACCCTTGTCAATCCTGGAGTCCTTCCTTAGTTTGAGAAATACCTAGTCACTAATTCGTTATAGTTCTTATTTAGAAAGGGACTATACATGTCCAAGACGAGAGAGACCATAGAAATTTGTGGATGTATGGATGAAGTGAACTCATTGCCTGCTATATCAAAAGAAACATACCTTAGTATCAACATCATGACTTAAAGGTAAAAACCAAACATTAGCAATCAATATAAAAACAGTTCATACCATCATGAAGAACACTTATTGGATGACAAACTTACAAAATGGATAAGTCACGCACGCACACACACACAAGAAATGAAAAAGTATAACGATGATGTCAAAAAAAAACAAGAAAAGTTAAAGAAATTTGTAAAACAAAAACGTGTAAAACAAAAAAGTGTAAAACAAAAATGTGTAAAACAAAAAGGTGTAAAACAAAAACTTAAAAAGAACGGAGGGCCCCAAATGATTAGCATAGGTGACCATCTCCCCCATGACTGAATGGAAAGGGAGAGATCCGAAATAATGAGCACCTGTTTGAATTTCTTAGAAGTGTCCAACTTCTCCTAATTGATGTTCTTAGATTAAGGGGTGGAAGTTGGTAATGCTCATATTCCAATGTATCTATGCCTTCATTATGGGCATGAGTTGTTCCCCTAGTTCGTTCCATGCATGTTGGTCGGTTACTCTTTTGACTAGCTATCAGCCATGGGGTGTCCACTTGTTGTGTGGTTGCTACATACAGGCATCTTTGTCTCAGAGTTTCTAGGGCACACATGTTGCATGGAGGAGATGTGGAGCATTCCTCCATGTCATCACCCAATGAGTCATTGTATGTGATGCACAGAACTTTCTTCTTCTCAATCTTTCCATAAATTTTTACCTTAGATATTTTGAAGGAAAGATCGTGAATTCCTAGGCATGCGTCTATTGTGCTTAGCCATGCCCTCCCCATTATAATTGGGAAGTCCCCCTTATTGCTGTTGACTTCTATCACTAAGAAATCGGTTGGGTATGACCAACCACACACAGTGGTAACGATGTCCTCCACCAATCCCAAGGGAATGGTGATGGACTGGTCAGCCAGCTCTAGTTGAATGTTACTCTTCTTGAGTTGGGGTAGGTTCCAAGCTTGATACATTTCTCATGATATTAAGTTGACTCCGGAACCTGAGTCAAGAAAAGCCTTATGTGGTTCATTCTCGGTGACTTGGAGGTAGATTAAGGGACTTACAAGGTCAGATAGCTTCCTGGGAAGGTGGCCTACCTTGATCCAGTCGGTTACAGTATGTGTTAACATAACTGTATGCGTTGAGCTCTGATATTGGTTTGAAGGGAGCTTCGAAGCCTTATATGTTGATAGACCCAACCGCTTTTGGTTGTGAGAGCTTGTTTGGACTTTTGGTTTTGAAGAAAGGTCTTCTCTTCTTGTAGTTGTTAGAACCAATAATGGGTTGAAGGTTCACAGCTCTCATAGCGTTACGTTGCTACGGTTGAGTGGGGAGTTCCCCTTGCATTGTTGGAGTGGGTGGTATGGGAACTACTGGTGTGAGAGAGGCGGATGGATTTGGAGGATGGTATGGATGTGGAGTGTCTCCCGAAGAAGAAGGAGTCCTTCTAAAGTACTCCCAAACCTGGTAGTGACGTTGGGGAGTTGTGTGACCCATGGAGTCACTTGGAGAAATTGGCTGCTGCATGTAGTAGTCATAAGGATTGGGTTGTCGGTAAGGGTATTGTTGTTTCAGTGGTGGCATCCCCCATGATTGTGAGTGTTGCCACTGCTGATGTTGCCTAATGGATTGTGGTGGAGTTCCACTTGGATAGTATGTTAACGGTTGGTGGAACTGTCTTGGGTTACCTTGGGGATAAGGTAACCTCCGGGGTGTCTACCGTCTGTTGAGTCTCAGGTTAAGTCAATACACCCCAGACTCTTGTAGATGTGAGATGATTGGACAACATCCCTTAGGATGGTCATATTGGTAGATCTCTCATACACCGTCATCGTCTGTATCTGAATCCATAACCTCATCAGAGATGTTCATTTTTCCCTTACCCTTGTCACATGTAGGGCCTAAATCTTTTCACTTTTTCTTGTCCTTGTAACTACTTCATTCCTCCTTAGACTCCTATACAATCTTTAGGACAGTTTCAATTTTACTATCTAAGGAGCTCCATACTTCATCTACCTTAGCTGATACTTCCATTGTTAGCTTTTGAAGCAGCAAGGTTTTTCTGTTCACCAACTCTTCGAGTGGTGACTCATCCTCTTCATCGCAGAATCTCACTCCCTTCTTTCGGAGGGAAGGATCACAGTTATATTCTTCTGCGCTTTCTCTTTTTTGTAGCTCCCCTTCTTCTTTGGCTGCTTGCTCCAAAAATTGATGAATTTCATGGGATCTAAGTTTTGATAGTCTCCCTTGGGCATAAGTCCCAAGGGTTCTACTAGTTTCATACCTTAGCCCATCTACGAGATGGCGAAGTTGATCCCGTTGTGCATAACCATGGCCCGGGCAATGATGTAGTAATGCATAGTAGCGGCCCATGGCAGCATCCAAGTGTTCATGAGTACCTTGCTTCCATCCTTGGATCTGCTTACGCAAGTTAGACACTCTGGAGTACGTTTGATATTTATCGTTGAAGAGTTCTAACATCGTACTCCACCTCCTAATGGTTTCTGGTTGATGAGTGGCTAGGTACCCCTACACCCAACCATACGAATCACGAGCGTTCATGCGTGACTCGGTCAAAATTCGTAGACTGTAAGCACTTAACATACACCAGACTCTAACCAGTTAAACCTTGGATTAGAACAGTTGTTTTCATTCTAATCTCACTTATGAGGTTCTGTTTACAATGGTTAAGTGAGACTAAGGCTAATGATTTTTATATCTTTTTAATTATCTTTTGGTGGCTAATTAAGGTATGAAAATTAAGGAATAAACTATTATCTAATCTATAATTATCCTAGCTTGTATTCTAACTATTGCTAGCATAAGTATTCGGTCCCATCTTCCGAGCATGTTTTGAGCATCTCCTAACACTTCTAGGCTACTAGACGTTAAGCGTCACTAGGCTTACCAAGTGTTTGATTTACATTCGAGATGGTCCTACTTATGGCCTTTACGAACTACAAATGAATAATAGCAATTGAAATCATGATAAGAAAAACTTAAGTAATTAACAAGTAATTAATAAAGCATAAACATATTAAACTATTGAATGCATAAAATAGCTAAGTCCAAATGCTGCAAGGAATGCTTGAATAGTTTGTCTTTATTTCTATCATGCTAATGGGCTTAGATACATCAACGCTCAAATAAAGAGCCGATTACTTTTCTTACACCTACTGTGGGCACTTGGAAAATATTCTATCTCCTATGGCAACAAACTGTAAGAGCTTCGCTACAACTACTTAAAAGGTGCCTAAATGAGGCAGAAGGCCCTCTTATTTATAGGTCGGGATAGGTGGTTGTGTAAACGGGGCCACATCGATGCAGGGAGGCTACGTCGATGGGCCCACATTGACGCGATCGTGTATACATGGCCCAGTCGATGCATTGACTTAATGACAGTTCATCATACCCCCACGACTGAGCAAAAACTTGTCCTTGAGTTACTTTACAATTTGGAAGATATGGATTCTTATTTACAACACACATAACTTAAACACATACATGACACACACATGACACAACATGAATTTAACCAAGTGCCTGAGTTACAGAGGAGAACAAATTACAAAAATGGCGGTGTTCAAAGACAAAATTGAACACATCGCTGGTCCTGGAGCCTTTGATGTGTAGGATGATGCACAAAATTCCTAGAGAAGATCACACTGTCCCTCGGGGTGATGGTTCTGACGAACCTTCTCCAGCCTCTGGCCCATGGGTTGGTGGCAGCGTCGATGACGGTTGCCTTGCGGCAACTGTAACTTCTGGAGGCAGCAGGAAAGCCTCCAAGAGAGCCCTGATTTTTTCTTCTTTGCTTCTAGGATCATTCACTGTCCATGCAGCTTCTCCAATGTGTTCTGGAACTAGAACCTTCCAAGGGCATGGCAGCGCCAGAAGGAGTTCTTTTAAGTTGACAAACTAGGCTGCGAACTGCTTGCGTTCAATGTCGAATGCTTGGATTGATGCCTACAGCTGTTGGTAGTCATTCATTCTATAGCCTAGGTCCTTTGCGACTATACGTTATCCTTCAAAGCTTGTGTGGAGGACCTCGAGTTCTGCGTTTGCTATTTCTAGATTTTGTTTTGTTGCCTTGTGTGCCTGGAATTCCCCCTCGTATAGGAAATACTAGGTGGCCACTTGTTTTTCCAGTTTTGACCACGGTATCTCGGCTGTGAGCATAGCCAGGTTTGCATATCGAAGGTTGGCCAACTCCATGTATTCTGTCATCTCCTCAATTTGTAGCTCCTTCAAGCGGATTTCTGCTTTATTGTAGGCATTCAACCCATTGAAGATAGGTGGCCATACATCACCTCCCTCTCGGAGCTGCTGGAGTGCTTGGTTCATCTTGGCTTTGGCGACTTGGATGTGCTTCTCATTTACCTCCTCTTGCAATCCCACTTGGTCCCTGTAATGATTTTTAACTTTTTCGAATTTTAGGGCCTCACTATTCCAAGCGACAATTTCAATTGTAGACTTCTATCACAATGCTCGAACCTCCTCCATTGATAGATTTTGATTTTTAGCAGCCAATCTTCTTATGTTGGCATTCACCCTAGCTAGCTCCTCTTGCTGTTGGTGGATGAAATCTTTCATGTGTTCATTCTCTACACCAACATTGCATAGGCGATGAACCTCTTTGGTTAGCTGCACATTCTCCTAGTGAACCTCTACCAAGTCCTTTTCTAAGTAATATGCTTGAGTGTCTATTGAGGACTTGTCGAAGATCTTCGTCTCCCACACATCCTCAACGACATGAATTTTAAGTTGAAGTTGTTGAAAAGCTTCATCTCTGGTGATTTCACGATTGAGGATGGATGGATCGGCAAGCTGGGCTTTTAATTAAGCTACCTCAGTTGCCAAGCATTGGTAAGTGGCTTGAGCAGCTTCAAGTTGCCCTTCAAAAATAAAGCTCTTGCGCCTTGCCGAGAGCAGCTTCAACTGGGTTGCAGTAATGTTGTTCGAAAAGTCAAAGACATCCGAAAGCGATTGCCCGGTTCCCACCAGTCAGTCCAACAATTCTTCATGTTGGAATGCATCAATCTTGCTACGTGAAGTTCTAGTAGACACCTGTACATCTTGTAGTCCATGAATGTTCGATATAGGTGCTACCGATGCATTGAGAACTGTAGCAATTGTGTTAGCAACCACTTCGGCCGCAACTTCCTATGCCTAGTGCTGGATCACCAGGACCGTCGCCTCTTCACCATCTTTCAAGCGTATCGAGAAAGTAGTAGCATTCCCTGAGATTTTGGGGAATAACTGTTGGGTTGAGGTTCATACATCTCGGATGCTTGGATCTGTTTTGGTTGGAACTTGTGCTCAGGCGGTGGAGAATATCAGCCCTGCCCTTACAAGCAAGCTAACTGATTGAGCCACTTGCTCTAGGTGGCTCATGGTAGGGCGATAGACCGAAGGGTCTTCTCCTCCACCAATCTTGTTGGATTGCTCTTGTTGGCTCAAGAGCATTTCTTGGTTCTCGCGAATGTATTCTCTTGTGGTTTGCGAGCCTGAATGCGTTGTTTGTGCAGGTGGTGGAGGTCGTTGCTACTCCTCCTTTGTCTGTGTGGCGGCAGGAGTTTTATCTTTCATCATCTCTCGTCACGAGGCAATTGGGGCATGTCAGATTATATCATTGGAATATCGTGCTATCCTTGCCTGTTTTCACAACTTTCAGATTAGGTAGGGAAAGGGGAGAGCTTTTCTTCCATGTTCATTCTGAGTGAACCTTTTTTCAATCTCCAAAAATAACAACTGTGGAAGACTCATGGGAAATTTCCCACTCAAGGTGGCACACGCACAAGCGGAGAAGGCAATGATTTTGTTGGGCCTTACCATTGGGTTCAAGTGGTAAGACGCAATCTTTGAGTAGACTCTCTTCACCGTGGTCAAGGAGCCGAATTCCTTGCACTCTACCCCGTATCACCATTTGGTCCATTACGCCTTTACATTTGGATCAGCTTGCTTTGGAATTTCTACCACATCTTCCCTAATTTCAAGCAACCCTAGAGCCTGCGCTATTGCCTCCAAAGAGTAAGAGACATAAATGTCTTTGATTCTTACTCTAGACCCTGGTTGCTGATTCATCCAGAAGAGATAAGTTTCTACTAAGTACCATTCACCACTGGTTGTGATGATTGGCCACATCGGAGAGTTCTGCAGTTGGAGCCTCACGTCTTCTGGCGCTTTCTCGAGGAATGGTCCAAAATTTAGCTCTTGGAGGACCATTTGCTACATCTCACGCAGCATGATAGCATCAAGGTAGGCTTGGGTTAGGATGACCTCAAGCCGTGGTGCTATACCAAGAGTCTCGTCCCCAAGCGATTGCTCACCGGGAATCTCCTCTTTGGGAATCTGATGAACAGATTCCACGTCAGGTCTTTCGTGGAAGAGCCTAGTTGCATGAGAGCCCTCTGCATGCTCTAGTGATTGCACACCTCGTCCCCTTTCCATGCATGGGCGATTATCCCTTGGTTGTGACGGTCCTTCGTCCCTTGGGTGCCTCGGTTTGGATGCCATCTACAATCAAACATAACCACCTGTTAGACCGTTCATAAGTAGCTTAAGATGGTCCATATATACTTTCTTAGTTTGACCAAGTTATGTTATTGGCATAAGAACACCGTTAAATCTTCCGGAGCGTTACTTTATGGGTTAGGGCCAAAGTTTTTATAATTAACAAACTAATTAATTAATTACACAAAGGCACCACCCCCCCATGACTGAGCGCATACCTTTGGGTGCATAAAAAGGGCAAGGACAGGGTGATGCGAACACACGATGGAATGTAGGTGCATTAGGAAGGGTTAGGCAAAAAAAATGGGAAAAAATCCCCTCAATTTGGACTCCAAATGATGAAAAATGCAAAGCGCAGTAGGTGTATATATAGGGGTTGGGCACTATGTCGACGGGGCCGCGTATACATGGCCGCGTATACACAGTGCCTACGTATACGTGGCCCAGTCATGGCTGAGGACATGAGGAAGGTAATGGAGTGCAAAAAAGAGACAAAATCAGAGAACGGGACTAAAAAAGAACTCTGTGAGGGAGAAATAGAACGCTGGGACATTGAAAACAATCAACCAAGGAATCCAAAGGATGGGAGGCTTAACAGGCGGAACCAGGAATATGCAGGTGGGTCCTCCCCATAGCAGGCAATAGCCTTTGTAGCCCCTGCATACCCTCAACACTAGGGTCCGTGGGCCTGGGTGCCAAGAAGTGGTGTTGGCCAATTAAGACTCCAAACCAAGAGAACCCACCAAGGCATAAGAAGCCTATAGAAAACATGATGAACACACAAAACATAAAAAGGGCAGTGAGGTAAGTATGGAGAGAAGTGGAAACAAAGGGAGAGGAGAGAATGGAAATTCTGAGTGTTGGCCACATGAAACCCCATGTGCGATTGTGGGTAAGTGACCCAGTAGAACCTTTCCTAAGGTTAGACCAAAAACCATCTACAGTCAGTGACATCGCAGTAATAGACGAAGTCTTGGCCATCCCCCAAGGAAGCAAGAATGACCCCATAGAGAACCACCACTCTAGGAACGTGAGATGAAGGAAGTGAAATGGGACAAAGTTAGAGGGGACCATGAAAGTCCCATAACTAGTGGATGTGGCCCATGAGAGGCAGTCTAAGGGGTGTGCTTTGAATTCCCACAGGGATTCGATTTTCTTTTCTTTTCTTTTGTTCTGGGAAATCACACCATGCAAAGACCCATGCGTGTTTGCATGCATTCAACCAAGGGGTGTGCTTTGAATCCTCACATTTTTTTTGAATTTTTCGATGAGGATGACACCATGCAAGGTCAAACTACCTAGAAGCTTTCGTGGAGAGAGACTTGGAGTGGTAGGAAATTCGTAAGGGCACACTAGCAACCCAAGGAACAGAACAGAATGAAGAATAAAACATTCCACTTGAAGTCACACCCGATTCAACCAGTGGAACATCCCCCAGTCTAGGAACTACATAAGTCACACATTAATTAAAATGTTTTTAAGTGAAGGGGTTGCATGTTCGCAACAGAAGGAAAACCATGGAATGGTGAATGGGTGAATGACGTGGACTCACTGCCAAGTTTATGAAGTGAAAAGAAATGTAAGATCCAAGGACAACCATGCAATGGCAGGAGCCAGACAACAAGGAAGACTATTACAGTACCCATCATAATGAAAATCGATTGCGCCAAATGCCTGAAGATAATATGATGACGTCTTAGCAATTATGCGAAAAAATCTAGACAGGTACAAAGAAATGAGAAATACATAAAGAAAAGGAAAAATGTTCAAAGAATGTGCAAATGTATGAATGATGGTGAAAGAAAAAATAGTGTAAAACAAAGAAGTGTAAACAAAAAAGTATAAAACAATGAAGTGTAAAACAAAAAATGACAAAATGGTGAGGGGTGTAGTGAAATGGGTCAGCAGAGATGACGGTCTCCCCCACGATTGGGTGGAAAGGAGGAGATGCGAAAAATGGAACATGGTCGACTGGGTGATGGCGAGGCGGTGGCACTGGTTGCATGGAGTTCACGGAAAGGTTTTAGTTGTTGGTGGTTGACTAACTGTGTTTTGGTGGGGTCCTCACGTTTGTAGATAAGCAAGGCCTCGGATGAGAAGGTTTTGGAGACAATGTAAGGTCCCTCCCATAGTGTTTGAAACTTGGTCAGTTGGGATACATGTGAGGGGTTCCAATATAACACCTTGTCTCCACATCTAAATGTGACATTTTGAATCCTAAGATCATGTCGTTTCTTGTTATAGGACTTGTGGATTTCATTTGAAAATAGGGCCACTAATCGGTTCTCATCTAGCACACTTAAATTGATTAATCGTTCATGTTGTGCTAATGGTAGGTTAAGGCCGAGGTCACTATGGATAGTGTCCAGAGTGTTGCTTGGATTGGAAGTGCTGGCAACTTTCCGTACACTAACTTATAGGGAGAGTACCCTACAAGAAGTTTCCAAGTGGAGCGATAGGCCCGTAGGGCATCATTAAGCTTGGTACTCCAATCCCTCCTGTATTTGTTGATGGTTGGGGTAAGGATCTTGGTGATCTTCCTATTGGTGACTTCGACTTACTCGTTGGCTTGGGGGTGATAGGGTGTTGTAAATTTATGTGTTACCCCTAAGCGTTGCATGAGTTTCCAAAAAGTGACACCCGTGAAGTGAGTTCCATTGTTAGAAATGAGTGCATGTGGCACTCCAAACCTGGTAACCATTTGTTACAGGAAAAATCGTGCGGTGGTGTTGGAAGAACAGTCAACGATGGCTGTCACTTCTGCCCACTTTGTACAGTAGTCCACAGCTACGATGATGTATGCCTCTCCGTTTGACAAGGGGGTGATGGACCCCATGAAGTCGATACCCCAGATGTCGAAGGCCTCCAGTGGCGAGATCCACTATTGAGGTCCCTCCAACCATGTCATCATCCCACCATCCCTCTGACATCATTCGTAGGAGTAGGTGAACCATTGTGCATCCCTAAAGATTGTAGGCTAGTAATACCCTGCAAGCAGGATTTTAATGGTCGTGCGACGTCTAGCATAGTGGCCCCCATAAGGGCCCTCGTGAGCATCTTGGAGGATGCACAGAGTATCTACATCATGGACACACCATCGAACTAGGACATCTGCGCATACCTTGTAAAGATGGTTGTTGATTTCCATGAAATGCTTGGCCTTATGGAGAAATTGTTGTTTCTGCTGATGGTTCCACTCCTTTGGCAGCTCCTGTGTTGTGAGGTAGGTGAGGATGTGGTTGAACCAAGGGGATTCATTGGGTACTTGAGGATCAATTACACTTGTGAAGAGGAGTTCATCTAGAAACTGGTCGGATAAGGACTCCTTATTTTCTGCATCATCCCATTGCAACCAAGATAAGTGGTCAGCAACCACATTCTCGGTCCCCTTCCGATCTACCATGGTAAGATCAAACTCCTAAAGAATCACCAACCATTGGATTATGTGGGGGCTCACCATTGGTTTGTTCATTAGGAACCGGATAGCACTGTGGTCCATGTGCACAAACACCTCATTTCTGAGCACATAGTGCCAGAATTTGTCCAAGGCGAACACCACCGCCATCAACTCCTTCTCAGTGGTGGTGTAGTTCAACTGAGCACCCAAAATGCTATTGCTTGCACCGTGGATATAATATGAACATTTCTACTCGTCACACTATGTAAGCATAACTCCTATGGCGTAGTTGGAGACATTCGTCATAATGTGAAAGGGTCTAGACCAATCAGGTACCCTTAGAACCAGAGCTTCTATGAGTTTCTGTTTCAACGCTTGGAATGCAAACTCGCATTCCTTGGTCCAGATGAATGGAGCATCCTTCTTTGTAAGTTCTACCAATGTCTTGGAGATCTTTGAGAAGTGCTCAATGAAACGTCGGTAGTAACCAGTGTGTCCAAGGAATGACCGAACATCTTTGATAGTACTTGGTTGGTGGGTGATTCCTTGGATGACCCTGATATTTTCAAGGTCTACACTAATCCCTATTTGTGAGATGCAATGCCCCAGCACAATGCCCTCTTGGACCATCAAATGACTCTTTTTCCAATTGAGCCGCAGATTGGTGTCCACACACCTCTTGAGAACCTGCTCCAGACGGTCCAAGGCTTGCTCGAATGTGGCCCATAGGTGGAGAAGTCATCCATGAATACTTTTATACCATTGCCGATTTGTTACTGAAAGATGCTTAGGACAAGGCATTGGAATGTAGCAGGCACATTGCACAGGCCAAAGGGCATCTTCTTATATGCAAAAGTCCCCCATGGAATTGTTAACGTTGTTTTGTCCTAGTCTTCTGGTGCTATTTGGATTTGGTTATAACCACTATAACCATCCAAAAAACTGTAGTATTGATGTCCTGTGATGGTGTCCAACACTTGGTCCACAAATGGGAGAAGGAAGTGATCCTTGAAGGTTGCCATGTTGAGCAACAGGAAATCAATACAGACCCTCCACTTGCCACCTTTCTTGGGCACAATAACGAGTGGGCTAACCCATTCGCTATCGACAACAGAATAGATGAATCCTGCCTTGAGTAATTGTTCGATTTCATCTTTTACGATCTTCTTCAGTTTGGAATTCAACCATCTTTGTGGCTATCTTCGTGGCTTCATGGAAGGGTCAAGATAGATCCGATGCTGGCAAACCCTAGGATCAACTCTAGTCAACTCAGGATATGACCATGCAAACACAGCAAACCATTTTTTTACCATCTCCAGCAATCTCTTTTTCTATTCAGGAGCAAGGGTAGTATTGATAATGACCAACTTGCCATTTTGCAAGAATGCATATTCCAAGTGAGCCGGTAAGAATTTAGCTCTAGGGGCTCTTGTTTGAAGCTCTCAGGGATTTGTAGCATCCCCCAGTTATCTTGGTCATCAACAGTGGAGACCTATTGATGAACCACTTCCATCTCATTCATTCTTTCAACATAGGCTTGCACTATCCCCTTAGACTGTTCCATGCACAATGTGCTACTAGTAGGATCAGTTGTCAGCCACTGGGTGCCCTCTTGGTTAGTGGCTGCTGCGTATAGGCACTATTGAATAGGTGATTCCTCGGTACACCGACTACATGCTTGAATGGATATCCGCTTAGCGGACCATAACTGTTGCACACAGTTGCACCTTGAGTTACTTTATGCAATGCATGGAACGTGCTTCTTCTCAATCTTCCCGAAAGGATTTTCCTTTGAAATTTCCAGGGACAGATCTTGGAGTCCTAGTCGTGCGTCCACCGTGCTTAGCCAGGCTCTTCCCATAATGATTGCAAAGTTCCCCTTACAGTTCTCTACATGGATGACTAGGAATTCAGTAGGATAGGACCACCGACAAACGGTGGTCATAATGTCCTCCACCAAACCCAAGGGAATTGTAATGGATTGGTCTGCTAACTTGAGATGGATGTTGCTCTTCTTTAGCGGGGGCAAGTTCCAGTTCTTGTACATATCGTGAGAGATCAAATTGATCCCTGACCCCGAGTTTAGAAGAGCTTTGCACAACTTGTTCCCTGCCACCTAAAGATAGATGAGGGCGCTTCCCGGATCTATCAATTTCTAGGGAAGATGACCTGCTTTGATCCAGTCGGTCACGACATGTGTGAGTATGACTATCTAGACGTTGGAGTGCGGTGGGACGGAGGGCTGTTCGGGCGGTATGATGTTGGAGGCGTTGGTAGGTTTGGAGGCATTGGCCATAGGCATAGGTGAGGGTGTGTTCAGACTACTGGGCTAGAAAAAAAGACATTTTTGTGGCTTGGGTTTTAGTCCACTCTGCCAAGGTGCCGATTGTAAGTTAACAACCCACGTAGCCTTTCGTTGCTGTGGCTGTGGCAGTATTTCTCCCTGCATTGATGGAGCAAGTGGCAACTGAGTGGGATGTTGTGGAGGAGTGGCAAGAGAAGGTGATGGAGGATAGAAGAGATGTGGGTTTGCCCCCCTGGGCGATGGAGATGGATGTTGAAAATACTCAGGGGGGTGGTAATAACTCGAAAAGGCCGCATGACTAGAAGAGTCTCTTGGAGAGACTGGTTGTTGAACATAGTACCCATAAGGATCTGGCTGTTTGTAAGGGTACTGCTGCCTTGGAGGTGGCATCCCCCACGCTTGTGGTTACTGCCACTATTGGAAGTATTCATATAGTTGCGGGGCCGTTCCACTTGGATAATATCCTTGCTACTGCTGGTGGAACCGCTTGGAATTTCCTTGTGGATAAGGCAACCTTTGGGGTGTCTGCCACTACGCCAAATGAGGGTTCAAGGCGTACATCCCAGACTCTTGAAGATGTGACACCATAGGACAACATCCCTTAGGATGTTCATATTGGCATATGCCACATTCATCATCCTCCTCGATGTCAGAGTCTGCAACCTGCTCTGCTACAGAAACTTTGCCCTTACCCTTATGTTGGGCACGTTCAGCTCCCTTCATTTTGCGTCGATCACGGTCATTACCTTATTCTCTGGACTCTTCTGAAATTTTTAGTACACTTTGGAATTTCTCGTCCAAAGAGTCCCACATCTTGTCCACCTTTGCCGATATTTTAGATGCAAAATTTTGTAATGTCAAAGTCTTTCAATTCACTGCTGCTTCCAGTGGTGATTCATCCTCCTCATCACAAAATCGGACCTCCCTTTTTTTGAGGGAAGGGTCCCTATTGAATTCTTCAACACTCTTCTTTTTTCGAAGTTCTCCTTCCTCCTTGGCCACCTGTTCAATGAGGCGCTGCAACTAATGGGCCCTTAGCTCCGATAGTTGTCCCTTGGTGTACACGCCAAGGGTCTTTCGTGTTTCAAAATGGATCCCATCAATGATGTGGCAAACCTATGCCCGTTGAGAGTAACCATGACTAGGGCACCAATGTAACAATGAGTAATACTTGCTCATGGTGGCATCCAAGGGTTCATGATTCCCTTGTTTCCAACCTTGGATCTGCCATCTTAGATTCGCCACTCTAGAGTACATTTGATATTTGTCATTGAAAATTTCAAGCATCATACTCCATCTTCTGATTGATTCCATCTCCAAGGATCGGTACCAACTTTCAGCTTCTTTGATGAGTGTGCGAGGGAATAGCTTCAACCATTTCCAATCATTATCAATGTTTTGCAGGGTGCAGGCATCATGGAACGCTTATAGGTGGGTCTGTGGATCACAGTTGTATTCCCCTTCAAATCTGGGGATGTTTTTCATATCAACGCGCTTGATCCGGCTATCCTTCATGTGCTTACTGGGAATATGAACTGCCTCTATGATCTGGAGCATGCTCCGAGTAGCTAACAATGGCTTGTCCGAATCATAGTCCTGTTAGGGACCATGATGTTTGTGACGATTTCGACTGCCCCTCCTTTCATGCTGGTGAGCGCTGTGTGATTGGTCGCGCGCTTCCTCACATTGCCCCTTTTAAACCTGTTTATCACTATCCTTTTGCTCTAGCCTTTCCCTGTTACGCTTAGAGCCTGAGCTGGATGAAAGCGTAGGAGATTGAGAGGACGGAGAAGAAGGAGAGGCATTGCCACCGCTTTAGTGTCGATCTCCCCCTCTACCTTGATAGTAGCCTCGATCATCGTTCCCAGCCTTGCTGTGTGACCCTCCATCCCCTTGAGGATCGTGGTCACTTAGAGGTTTGTTCTAAATGATTAACTAGAGGAATTGTGGGCCCAGGGGAAGTTTGGTCGAATGGGTATCATGAAAGACGAGATCCACATTGTCTTGCAGCCCTTGCGAGAATAAGGGGTTACTGAATTATTTTCCCTTCTGCTGTTCATATCTCTCCGCCTATTGCTGGTCTCTTGTCTATTGAGCCTCTATGGGACGATAGTCCCGGTAGTCATGGTCCTCCATGACATACTTCGCCACTTGGTCCTGGATGCCCAATCTGCTCAAATTATGATATAGCATCGTAGGAGTTGATCAGTCAGGCGGTAGCATGATGCTACCCTCCATGTCCCGCCATCGTAGATGCTCATCCTGATGTAGGATGAATGTAAAATTAGGGACATATTCATCAGGATGTTTGTACACCACCCGACATTCTTGTGGCACTGGTGGTGCGAATACCTCTCTCTTGTGAGAAGACATGTTAGATGTTAGATGGTCCATGTAATTGGTGTACCTTACTATTTACTTAAATCTGCCTTAGTGTGCATAAATATTTCTATCCTGGGTTCGTTCCAATGACTTGAGTGATAATTTCACTAAGGTTAGATGATGCATGTAAGACTAATAGTCCTTGGCAACAGTGCCAATGATGAGCAGCTAGGTACCCCTACGCCCAACCATACGAATCATGAGCGTTCATGTGTGACTCAGTCAAAATTTGCAGATTGTAAGCACTTAACATACACTAGACTCTAACCAGTGAAACCTTGGGTTAGAATGGTCGTTGTCATCCTAATCTCACTTGTGAGGTTCTGTTTGTGATGGTTAAGTAAGACTAAGGCTAATGATTTTTATATCTTTTTAATTATCTTTTGGCGGCTAATTAAGGTATGAAAAGTAAGGAATAAACTATTATCTAATCTATAATTATCCTAGCTTGTATTCTAACTATTCCTAACATAAGTATCTGGTCCCATCTTCCGAGCATGTTTTAAGCATCTCCTAACACTTCTGGGCTACTAGATGTTAAGCATCACTGGGCTTACCAAGTGTTTGATTTACGTTCGAGATGGTCGTACTTATGGCCTTTACGAACTACGAATGAACAATAGCGATTGAAATCATGATAAGAAAAAATTAAGTAATTAACAAGTAATTAATAAAGCATAAACATATTAAACTATTGAATGCATAAAATAGCTAAGTCCAAATGCTGCAAGGAATGCTTGAATAGTTCATCTTTATTATCGTCATGCTAATGGGCTCAGATACATCAATGCTCGAATAAAGAGCCGATCACTTTTCTTACACCTACTGTGGGCACTTGGAAAATATTCTATCTCCTGCAGGAACAAACTGCAAGAGCTTTGCTACAACTACTCAAAAGGTGCCTAAATGAGGCAGAAGGCCCTCTTATTTATAGGCTAGGATAGGCAGTTGTGTAAACGAGGCCATGTCGACAGGCCCGCGTCGACGCAGCCACGTATACATGGCCTAGTCGATGCATTGACTTAATGACACTTCATCATACCCCCACGACTGAGCAAAAACTCGTCCTTGAGTTACTTTACAATTTGGAAGGTATGGATTCTTATTTACAACACACATAACTTAAACACATACATGACACAACATGAATTTGACCAAGTGCCCGAGTTACAGAGGAAGAAAAATTACAAAAATGGCAGTGTTCAGAGACAAAATTGAACATGTCGTTGGTCCTGGAGCCTTTGTTGTGTAGGATGATGCACAAAATTGCTAGAGAAGATCACACCATCCCTGGGGGCAGTGGTTTTGATGAACCTTCTCTAGCCTCTGGCCCATGCGTTGGTGGCGGCACGGATGACGGTTGCCTTGCGGCAGTTGAAAATTTTGGAGGCAGCCAGAAAGCCTCCAAGAGAGCCCTCATTTTTTCTTCTTTGCTTCTGGGATCGTTCACTGTCTAGGCAACTTCTCCAATGTGTGCTGGAACTGGAACCTCCCAAGGGCATGGCAGTGTCGGAAGGATTTCTTTTAAGTTGACAAACCAGGCTGCGAACTGCTTGTGTTCGATGTTGAACGCTCATATTGATGCCTGCAGTTGCTGGTAGTCATTCATTCTATGGCCCAAGTCCTCTGCGACTGTACGTTGTCCTTCAAAGCTTGTGCGGAGAACCTCGAGTTGTCTTCTCAGACTTACTTGTATTTGTCACGGTTGTATGGTTAAGTAAGTCCGAGAAATATGATTTTTATGTATTTTCGTTTTTATCTCCTATGCTAACAAGGTGAAGAGTGAAGAGACTAATTAACTAAATTTAACTAACTAACTAAGTATTAATTAACCTATCACCAGTATCCATTCCCACTTACTGTTCACACCCTGAACCAATGCAACCTTGGTTACCAAACACTAGTTGTTGCTGGGATCACCAAGCATAACGCACGTGTTCAAAGCGGTCATACTAAGGCACTTAACTAGGAGAGAAGGGTTGAGAGAGAATTAATTACTAATAAAGCATTTAAATGATAAACAATAAACAAAGTCCTATTTAGCCTATCCCATGCACTGCAAGGTTTATCCAAGAAGTTCGTCTTTATTGTCGTACACAAACTTGTGTTCAGGTACAATAGTTGCTCGAATAAAGATCCGTTCACTTTGGAGCTCCTACTGCAGGCACATGGAAATTATTCTATCTCTGGAGAGGTAAAACTGCTAGAGTTTCGCTACGGTCTAGGCCTAGAATAAGAAACAAGGGAGAGCTGCCTCTTATTTATAGATTTGACGACGCACTGCGATATCGCGTCCCATCAAAAGATTATAGATTCTTTTGATTGACATAAAATAATTAGTTTTATAGCTGGGTATTAATTATGCATTTGTTGTATGAATTAAGATATGAAATTTTATTGTAATCATCATCATCCTAGCCTTGCCCAACAAAAAGGGATCAACTACATGAGATCTTTATTTATTTGTAGGTTTTTCAAATCATCTTTAATTGTTTTTTTCCCATGTCTTCTTTGGTTTTCCTTTCAATGGCTTTTGTAGAACATTAATGTAGAAACCTTTTTTTTATAAGCTCATTCTATGATCTTCTATGCACATGTCAAAACTATCTAAGTTACCATTCTTATAACTTATCTGAAATAGAAGTTGCTCCAAGTCTTCCTCTAATGCATGCATTATACAATTTATGTCTTTTGGTAATATTCAACATCCATCTAAAATTCACATTTTTACTATATTGATTTGTTAATTATGCCTTTTTTTATTGGCCAACATTTAGTACCATATAAGATAGCAGGCCTAATTGATGTCTTGTAAAATTTTCCCTTCAATTCTATTGGTATTCTTTTATCACATAGAATACTACTAGCTTGTCTCCATTTTGACCATCCTACTTAAAATCTATTTTTATATATTTATCAAATTCACCATTTGATTAGATGATTGATCCTAGGTAGTAGAAGTCTTTGCACAGAGGGACTTTTTAACCCTTGAATTATCACTTCTATTTCACTACTATTTATGCTATTATTAAAATTGCATTCTATATATTTTGTTTTACTTATGCTAATTTAAGACCTTTTGATTCTAGAGCATATTTCCACTTCTCCATTTTAGAAGAAATATTTTCTCTAGCTGTATCCACCAATATAATATTATTTACAAATAGCATATACCAAAGGACATCTTGTATTTCTTTTGTTAATTCATCTGTAATAATGGCAACTAAGTACGACGTAAGCACATACCCTTGATGTAGATCTACTATAACTGGAAAATCAGATTTTATTCTACATGCTTTTCTAATTTTAGTGGGAGCTCTTTCATACATACCTTGAATCACTTTAATATATTTATCAAGGAGGTTTTACGTCTACAAGGCCCACCAAATAATATCTCTAGGCACTTTTTTCTATGCTTTTTCAAAGTTAATGAAGATCATAAGTAGAATTTTTCTATGTTTTTTGAATTTTTCATTAATTGTTGTATTGAGAAAATAGTCTTTATAGTATATGTCCTTAGAATAAATCCAAATTAATTTTTTGATATTGTTGATTCATGTTTAAAATGTTGCTTCAAAGTATAACTCATTAGTTTGATCCCTTTATAGTCTCCTTCACTTTTGTATATCAATTTTATTGGTATGAGCTTCCAAATAAAATTGAAAGCTTTTTTATCATGTAAAAAAGCAAAAACTTATATATAGTATCATATTTCTCCCAAGGGAATGGGAAACCATTTACAATTTTTTAATATTTCAAATTAAACTATGATTAAAAGTGATCAGTTAAAAAATAACTTACCATCGTTAAGTTATCCTTTTAATATCAAAGAACTTTACACGTCAAAGGTGAAAGCCATGGCTGCTTGCTTCGTGCCTAAATTATCCGCAACGCCACGTCTCCCCAATTGACATTACGTTATAAATGAGTGCATCCATCGATCAAGGAAAGGCCGCCTCCCACAGTCTCTGCTACAAATTATCTTTGCAAAAGGGCCTTTATTTTTATTCTCTTTCCCTTTTGATTTTTGGTTTTTTCTCTGTGCTTGATTCGCAAATTACCTTTGACCAAAAAAGTTATTACAAGCACAACTAAACATATTGTCAGATGAAGATAATAAAATACGCAAAGGAGAACCATGCTGCTTGTGATGGCTAATGTACCCTTTTTGATCAGCACTGCCCGTTGAACTCATTCCAAATTTCACATGGACTCATTCCTTTTGTTTTTTTTTTAAATGGTTCATAACCAACCTTTTCTGAACTCTTATTTTTCCATCCAAAAATTCCACAAAGTTTTTTGTTCCTTATCGTTGAACGTGGCAGCTGAAATCTCCTCTGGTTTCCGCGTGCTCGCCGGGTTTTTCCCGAATCTATGGAAAACGCTACTCCCCAGTGTTTTTGAGCGCCTCCAAAGTCAAATCATACATACGGAAAGAAGCACCTCATCGAATCTAATGTAAACGTGCCTCGGAGCGTACGCGTGCAGTAGAGCACAGTGGCGCAAAAAATATGGTTTNCCATTCGTCTGCCAATTGAGTTGAAGCAACAGCAGGATATAAAGGCAGATCTTGTTTAGTAAAGTAAAGCATCCCCTGCATTGCAGACACTACCAAGGAACAAGTGAACTGCAGTGCAGGAGTACAAGAACACGAGTAGGAAGAGAAGATGTCGAAGCAGCATTTAGAAATGCTTGTACAGAAGCTAAAATTGCAGCAACTAACCCCACGATATAAAATCACTCCTGCAATGGAAGCAGGGAAAAAAGGATTCAAGGCTTGTGTTACTGTCAACGGCATTTGCTACCCAAGTAATGAAATCTGCGCAAGTAAAAATTGGGCAGAAGCAGCTGCAGCAGAGCTTGCCCTCCTTCACCTCTGTCCAGAGGTGCATGATGAATGCATTTTGATTGATTGCACAGAAAATCTTGCAAATTGGCTGTGTTTTTGTTTACTAATGGCATTTTTAATTTCTTTTGCAAATCTTGTAGGAGGGCTTGTCAGAGATTGTGTATGTTTTGGTTAAAAGCATCATGGCCCGGAGAAATTTGGGAATGCCCAAATTCGGCGTATCCGAAGCTGTTTTTTCTTCTTCTTCCGCGGTTGTGGGATTTCAGGCGGCAATCATCGTTGGTGAAAATATTTATTGGGGTACCATTGCCACTTCTAAAAGGTCAGCGGAGACAAACGCTGCTATCAAAGCCTTCAATGTTCTTTGTACAGAGTTTAACAGCGTTGGTACGTAGAATCTTGCTCTGAAATTTATGATTCTGAATACATGTGATTATTTAGTTTATTTCAAAGTTCCTTACCGGCAATATCGAAAAGTTTTTCCGCTTGTTTTTGGAAAGCAGAATTATCATGGCCTCTAAAATTAGAAAGAAGTATCGGCCCTTATTCCAACAAGCATGATATATTACTTGTTGGTGAAGGAGATTTTTCATTCTCGCTTTCCTTGGCAAAGGCCTTCGGCTTCGCACAAAGAATGATTTGTACTTCACTGGATAGTCGAGGTTTGAATATCTTTTCTTTTTTAAAAAATTACCTTGTTATCATGGTTCTAATTTTGCAAGGTCCGACTATAATGGTATGCCATGTTAATTTCAGAACTACTCTTGCGCTTCTATTCTTCGTCATGTATACAAATTTTATTGGCCTTGGAAGATTTTGGAGCTAAAATTTTCCATAATGTGGATGCAACCAAGATGCAGGAGCATTCTCATCTGAAACAAATGAGATTCGATAGAATTGTTTATAACTTTCCGCATCTTGGATTTGGTAAAATCAGACACGAGCGTGACCCCGAGCACATCAGGTAATTATTTATGCATAATCAAATGTTAATTCTGATTTAACTGTAACTGTGCAAGGTAGACTACTTAGAAAACATCTCACATGAATGTGCTTCTTTTTTAATTTGTTTGGAGCTTTTCAGAAGACACAAGAACTTTGTGAAGACGTTTCTCAGAAATGCAGTAACATTAATAAAGAAGCCTTTCGGTGAAATCCATATCACACATAAAACAGGGCACCCTTACGACCAGTGGCACATCACAAAACAAGCACAAAAATGTGGTCTTGTTCTGAAAAACGCAGATCTTTTCTGTAAGGAAGACTACGCTGGGTACATAAACAGGAAAAGCTACCTGCCATACCCACATGAAACCTTCAACTGCGAGGGTAGCCGAACATTCAGATTTACAACAGCATGGTATTTGTAAATCTTTCTATTGTATTCGCTCTTTCCGTTTCAGCGTTAATGCATTTTCTCATTCTTCGTGAAGCAAGATGTGAAATCATTTCCTAGATCCATTTTCACCACGCATTCATCTGTTTTCTAAAGTTTCTAGTAGCAATTCTGCAGTGGAAGTTTTGTAAAGTATTTAATTATGTTTAATTATGTGCAGAGCAAAGGTGAAGACATTTTAAGTTTCACTGGGGTACATGCCGAATGCAGTGTGTTTTCTATTCTCTCTTTGTCAAGATCCTCTGGACAATATGCAGTGTGTTTTCTGTTTTCTCTCTTTGTCAAGATCCCCTGGACAATATGCAGTGTGCTTTCTGTTTTCTTTCTTTGTCAAGATCCCTGGACAATATTACAGAGTCACAAAGTTACTAAATGCATTAGTTACATGGTGTTTGGCTGTTTTGCCTTGATGATGTATGACATGGTGTTTGGCTTGGCTGTTTTGCCTTGATGATGATTTCTAAGATAAAAGAGCTGATTTAGATTATTTTTTCATTTATTGTAACTAGAGTACATTTAGCCTTGGTATTAGTCTAGGTTATTTTGGGTATTTTAGAAAGTTATATTTACACTCTTATACTCATCATAACATTTCTTTTAAGCAATTTAAGTTTTTAAAGGTTTTTGGTATCTTCCTTAATTCTAAAATTCAAATTTTAAAGATATTTTTAGTACATATGCTTGGATAAAAATGATTTTTTAACTATCCAAAAATTTTGGATGAACATTTAGTAAGGCCTACAAAACAAACTAAAGATCTAAGAAATGTTCATTAGAACGGTATAGCTTGTTTGCAAAATGGATTAAAAAAACACTTTCTTTTTCATTTTATCATTTAACATTCACATATGCTATTCTCAAAATATACAGCCCATGAAAAGCACGTAACATCCTTTAACTATCCTATAAAAGAATGTTAATTATTTGAACTTTTTTTCACCGTTTGCTTTTTATTAAAAGATTGTTTTTAAGAAATGAATATAAAGTTTATGAAGTGTTGAAATGGGTACCTTTGCATGAAGTTTTAAGAGTGCATAAATTGGATGTATTTTCATTGGATGTATTTTCAAGGGCATCTTTTTTCAAAGAGCTTTTATTATTTTATGTACCATAGTGATGAATAGCAAGTCGTCCCTACATCCAATTGTATGAATCATTAGCGTTCACTAAGCAATCAGGTCGAATTTCGCAAATTTTAGATCTCCAAGTACATTGGGTCTAGGAAGTGAATATCAAGGACGTAATCATTGTCTTCTCAATTTCACTTGTGAAATGCAAAGGTATGGTTAAGTGTCATTGAGGCACATGATTTTTATCATTTTATCTTTTTCACTAGATTTGCCTAAGTGCTAGAAATAAAGTAAATTTAATATTTAATTAATCTCATTAATCTAATAACTAGTACACACTTAACTAATCCTAACATAAGCAACCGTTCCCATTTTCCGTACACGTCTTGAACATGTTGCAATGTTACTGGGTTACCAAGCATTGGGCGCTATTGGGATTACCAAGCGTAACATATGCTTGAAGTGGTTGTACTTATGTTTGTTATTTAATCGATATTAATTACTTAATTAAAATTCATTAAAGTAAAGTGCAAGAATAATAAATGCATAAGAGAAACATTAATCTATTCCAAGTGCTACGAGGTTTGATCAGAAAAGCATGTCTTTATTGCCATTTACACATCAGTGCTCGAATAAAGATCCGTACACTTCTTTGACTCCTATTACAGGCACTCAGAAAATATTTTAAGTCTAGAGAAAACAAGCTTCAAGAGCTTTGCTACAACTAATGGAAGAATTACCATAAATGTGATGGGTAGGCACACATCTATAGGCCATGACAAGGTGCCACGTTGACGACATCCCATTGATGCAACCTAATGACACATGCTTCATTATAGCCCCATGACTAAATGAAAATTCGTCTTCGAGTGAACAAAAGGAGGAACAAGTTTGTTACATAATTTTGAGAAGGTATGAGATTATTAACTAACTACTAATAGATAGACAACAAACAAACAAACAAACAATTGGCATTGAGTGCCACAATAAAGAGATTTACAATCATTTCAAAATTGGGTGTTCATGACAACAAAGTTGAAGACCATGACATAAATTGATAGCACAACTTCTTTGGCAACTTAAAAATAAGGGAGAAGATTAGATGGTCCTAGGCGATGGAGGTTCCTGAGGTGTCGAAGGACCTGCCTTGGCCTCTTGAGCACATGGTGGTTATTGAGGAGGCTATGATTTGCCTCTGCAACCAATATATACTTAAAAATTCTTATGTTTAAGGAAAAAAAAAATTCTATAGTATTTGAGAATTTTGATTTCTAAGGTAATCATTGATGCATTAGAAGAAAGCGACTTTTAAAAGATTATGAAACCGAAATTTTACTCCACATTGGTTTCTCATTGAAATAGAATTTGTAACTTGAGTTAAGAGATAGAATTTAGCATTCCAAAATCATGTCCTTCATTACTATTGGTAGTTGGTTGCTTACCCTTAAAAGAAAAGAAAAGAAAAGAAAGAGACTAGCCTTGCAAAATATTTATCGAAGTCAACACATCTTCAATAAGTTACCTAAGTAACTTTTTGATGCATCCAATAGGAGGTGATAAGGATAGTTAATATTTCTTATTTATCCTACACAAATATAAAAAACTTAAGTTATTTATTAAAGTGATTTATAATTTTCATATCTATAAATATAAATATAATAAAAGATTGGATTGGATCTCATACTAGAATAGAGTTAAGTTGTTTACATTCAATTATGATGTATGCATATAGATTAGCATACTCATAGATCAATAAAAGAAAGAATTTTAATCACAATCTGAATTAGTTTGTTAACTTTAATGGTCTAGAGGATGATGAAGGAACAATGGATGTGAATAATCTTTAAGATATTATTGAAGATTAGAATTTTGTAGCCTTTAAAAAGAGTAGCTTCATTGACATCCATTTATCATGCTAAAAGTTTTGTCATGGAATGTTAGAGGATTTACAAATCAAGTTAGATGGTATCTTATCAAAAATTGTATTTGTAGTGAAAAGCTTTTTCCTAAAATTATTATTTTCCAAGAGGTTTAAATTAGTGGCTTTACTCTTAATGTTGATTGTAGTGTTATTTCTAATAATAATAAGGTTTTATGCACTAAGCATGAACATAGTAGGGGAGGCTCAATTAATTATCTTCACTCGAAGTTTTGCAATGTAGTTTTGGATTAGGGAGAATGTCCTTCTCATATTGCAATTTTATATAGATTTATATTCTTAAATTTGTTCTTGGGTATTTGTCGCATCCATGCTCCTTGTAATACTACTTAATGCATACAATTATGGGATTAGTTATGCAAATCTCTTCTGAATGCCATTTGGATTCTCAATATGATAGTAGATGCTTCTAATAAAAGATGTGGACATTCTTTTCATTGGGTAACTTGAGAGTGAGTTTCCTAGTTTTAATTAAATAGTAAATTATGTTTTACTGATCTTATGTACTTAAAATTTAATTGTTGCAATCCCTTCTTCACTTGGCAAAGAGTTTGTAGAAATAGTAAAAGAATCCTTAAGTGCTTGAGTGCCTTGATCGCATCTATCTTTCTAATAACAATGCTCTAACATTTTTTCTGTCTTTAGATCTTGTTATTTACCTATTAATTCTGCAACATTGTCAAATCATTTTCCAGTATTTACAAATTTTTCCTATATATAACATTAATACGTAAAGAATGAAAAGGTATAAATTCATCATGTATACCAATTAACAAGATTCTAATTTTAGAAAAAGCCTATTACCAGATTTTTTGAATCTATTAGATTTCATAGAAAAAGGAAACAACAATTGTTGGAAACAATGGCTTCTTTTCCAAGATTTAGCATATAGTTGAGATGAGATTCTTACTACTAAAAGATCTCTTTAGTTGGATATTTTTCAAGGAAAATGTAAAAAATAGACTAATATCATAGCATAGTTTCCATATGATATCAAAGCTTAAAAAAATTATTTAAAGCTATACACTTACTTAAAATGGTAGAAGTTCTTGAAGCATTAGGGGCCATGATTACATCAAGAGCTCACTTGCTAAAGGTGGGGGATAGATGTAATAGAGAATTTTTTCAATTGATTAAAGGGAATTATCTCAATAAAACCTTTATTTATACTATTTTCTATGAAGGAGAAACTTTATGTAGTGATGAAGATATTCTTCAAGCCTTTCCAAATGACTACATGAAGTTATTTTCAAATGAGGGAAACATTGCAGAACATAATACTACATAGAATGTCATTAAAAATGTTATTCTTCCAATAGTCTCTAATATAATGAGAACATAGTGTAATAATGGTTTTTCTCTTTAAGAACTTCAATTTTCTTGTAACTTTGTACTTGATAGTAAAGATCTAGGTGTTGATGATCTTTCTACTAAAGTTTACAAAGCTTTGTGGCCAATGTTGGGTCCAAATCTTCATGTAGCAATCTAAGAAGGAATACAATGAGGTTCACTAGATTCATTTATTAATGTTGGTGAAAATAAATGTATTTCTAAAGATGGTGGCTATTAATTTATTAAAGACTGTCATCCCATTTCTAAAGATGGTGGCTATTAATATATTAAAGACTTGTATATTCTAGAAATAGATGCTCTTGGTTAACTAATTTATCTTTACATGGTTTAAGATTTCCAAGTGATGATAATTAATTTTGCACTTCTCATTTTGCTAACAACTCATGCTTTCTTATTAAGGATTACTTAAAAGATGTTGAAACTCTTTGTCAATGTTTAAATAGTTTTTGTAAAGCTTCATACTATGTTATTAGTTAGGAGAATTCTAGTCATTATCGTCACATTGTGAGTTCTCACTTATTTAAACTTCTTGGTAAATGAATCCCTACATAATTTATTTTTAGGTTACTTTGTATGCTATTCAATCTTGATATGCCAGACAATAAACTTTGGGAATGGGTGATCTAGAAAATTAAAAGAAAAATTGAGACTTGAACTTCTAAACATTTAACTTTAGAAAGAAAGACCCTTATTTGTAAAATCACTTTAGCCTCATCTCATATTTTTTATTTTTGTTGCCTACCACCTTCTACTATAGCTTATGAAAAGATTGAAAGACTTCTAAGAGATTTCCTATAGTCTTCTTTGAGTAATCATTGTACATTCAAGCATGTAGCTTGGAGATTTTTCACATGGCCTAGGCATCTTGGGGAACTTGGTCTTCCACATATCATGTTACAGGGAAGAAGTATTGTAGAAAAATGAATTATTTGAGTATATAAAGATTAAGAGCCTTAGAAAATTTTGGTCAGAAATGCTATCTCTATGAGTTATTTCAATGGTAGGTAGAATTGGAATGTGCCTTATTATTTTGAAGTCTTATTGAATCCTCTTAAACTAAACATAAGGGCTTCTTCATTTTTCTGCTATATGAAGATCTTGGATTTAAGTTCATTGTTATCTATTGTTAGTTGGAATTAAATGGTTAGATGAAGCTTCACTATGGTGATTAAAAATTAGCAATTCCTGGTTGGTTCTTAATTTCTATGCAAATCTTACCTTCTACAAGTTTGGCATTAACAAAGTAAAAGGTTTGTGATCTCCTTCTATTAATACTCCTCTCTCCTAATTTGAGATTCAAGGTATCCTTTTCTTACTAGGTTAGCTTGAATTAGGTTGTAGTTAGATCCTTTATTATCTTGCAAATAATTGCTTTAGTTCTTCAAACAATAAATGGCTTGAAAAAAGTGATTTTAAAAATTGTTCTTATTGCACTATATATCATGCCATGGTGCAAAATGTTACTATTTCCCACACTCTTAATCTTAAATAGAATATAAATCTTTTAGAGTCTTCTTGGTCCAAAATTTATTCTGAGATTTGGACTTCTTTAATATCTTCTAAAGCAACTTGTTTTGTTTGGTTCTTTATGTTTCAAGGTATCCCTTTAAGAAAGAGATTTATGGTTCTTAATGCTTCTTAACTAGATTGCTGGTTCTTAATGCTTCTTAACTAGCATGCCTACACTACTCTTAGAATGATACATTCCTTCATGCTTTTTGTGAGTGTCTAGTTGCTATTAGTGGATGGGTTTGGTTAAAAAATCCTTTGGCATACCTTCAATTCAAAAGAGAGTGCACTTATAAGAATTGCATTTGATGGATCAAGAAGATTTTAGCTCTTATGAATGCAGCTAGATGTTACTACTCTTTAACCTTTGAAAACTTAAAAATGCTTGTGCTTTTCAAGATCAATATGTGTGAAGGTTTGATTTAGGGATGAGGTTTAATTTGGTTTTTTCCTTTTAGCTTCAATTACAATATTATAAAGGAGAAGATCATTCTTGGTTAAATGGTGCTTATAATCATTGGTATGCTTCCATCCATGGATGGAATATTTTTGCTATATAATGCTTAAAAATTATTTTTAAATAATATAAGTCCTCTTTTTAACTAGAAAAATAATTCAAAAAATATGTTAATCAATGAACTACTATCATGTGCCTTAATTCTTTAAGGTGGTAGTTTTGATTAGGGGGATGGATGAAACTGAAAATAATTAAAACACAGGTGCATCTTGAGACATTTAATCTAATTATAATTTTTCACTCAGCATTACCCATAAGACTCTTTCAAATCTTTTTCTTGAAAAAAAAAAAGATGTCGAGGAAAAGAAAAAGGTATTAATATCAAGAAAAAAAGTGTGTTAAAGTTGAGAAAAGTAAAAAATAATTTAAAGTGATGACAAATCAAAATAATGTTAATGATAAGAATTATCAACTAATAATAAAGAAACCAAAGGAGACAAAAGCTTTTATGAATACTTTTGCTTTTATCACATAGAAGATTACTCAATCGAGATAGTTAGTATGTAAGATATGTAAGAAGACTATTGTCTACCCCAAGATGACATATTTTGTTAACAAATGGACTTTAGAAGACTACAAAAAAACTCAATGGAAGGTTAATCATGTTGGACATTATGTGCTAGCATTTATTTTTGTACTCTCCTCTACTATAAAAGATGACATTTTATCAAAGATTTCTAATGCTACATTACATCCTTTTGCTATTTTAAGTTTAAGCACCGTTATTGAAAATGATGTAAATATGATTAGAACTTGGACCATTAATTTTCCTTGTTTTTAGGAAGCATCTATTGTAAAGTTGTTTTCTTGAGTAGAAATCCTTAAAACTAGAAAGTTATTCCTTTCTAATTTGTTTATGGGGATTTCTACTCAATGACTAAGTATGTGATATACTTTGAATCTTCTAAATCAAAAGTCTTAGCATTTCGTACATGTCTTCATGCCTTCCTACACTTGTGCATGTCTTTAGGGAAGCTAAATAGAGATCATCACTAGTAGTATCAATAGCCTCATACTACCATGCCATGAATGCCTTCATGCCTTCCTACACTGATGCCTTGTACCTCATAACCTTGCATGTTTCACTCACCATATGACCTACATATTTTCTTTCCATATCTCTACATTGTTATCTCAAATCCTTCTTCCTCCCATACTCATGCTTCGATTAGCTATAGATGCCCCTTACAAACCTTAACTCTATTATCCACACAACTTCCAAATTTGTACATATTACTAAGAAAGATAGATAGAGATCATTTTGAATAACATTATAGCCTTATATTGCCATGCCATGCATGTCAACATGCCTTCCTATACTAGTGCCTTAGACCCTCACACCCATGCATGTTTCTGTTACTATATGACTTATATATCCTCTGCTCATATTTGCAAATCAAAATATAAAACTACAAGGTCCCAATTTCTAAATGGTGCCACTACATAACAAAGTTGGTGTCTCTTCAAAACTAATCTTGAGATTAGTATAACAAGACCCAAAGGGGTAGTTTTAATTGAGACTTGAAAGGGTGCATTGTAGTAACAAATATGTATCTCAAGGTGACCTTTGGAGGTTTGACCTAAGGTACTTATACTTGGATTTAGAGGTTGTATCATGGATATGTGAAGCCAATAAAGGTGAATAATAGGTGCCAGGTAAAGTGGGATAGGAAGAGGACTGTTATTTCTTCTAGTTGGTTGTAGGTCTAATCGTGGTGGCAGTGTTGGATTGCCTTTAAGGGATAAATGCTGAAGGAAGAAAACCCCAAGGAATACTCTTTGAGCATGATCTAGATACATCATTCCACATCAATAAAACATTCTTCTCTTTTTTCTTTTTCATTTTCTTTGTTATCTTCTTTACTCTTAATGTCAGATGTTACACATATTTGATATTTGCTACATTATCATCTTATGCCTAATGTCTAATAAAATGTATATTTGATGTTTGCTGTGACATCTAGAAATAGTATGTCACATTTGGTATCGAAGCAAACCATGACCCAAGGCCCATTTAGAATCATGGACCAACTACAACCTGATGATGAACCATGGAGTCACGATCTAGGGAGAGTCATTGAACACCACTAGATGCATCATATGTTCGAGATGATCCATGTAAGCAAGAAGATAAATTTCATTTGATTTTCATGGACAATGGTCCAACCATCTATAAGAGAGATATTTGACCAACCAACAAAATTCTTTCATTGATATCATTGATCTAGGAAGATCTAATTATGTCTCATCAAGATTTGTCAATTGTAAGAGATGTTGGTAAGACCAAGATACACTAGTCTAGGTAACTCTTATCCATCTTAATATTATAAATATTAATTGATTAAGATCATTGTTATTTCTTTCTAAGGCTAGTTTCCATGGCTTAAATTGACCTTATCTTGTTTGGAACATATTATTCATAAACACCTTACCTCTATAAACTTGGCATTATTCATCTCATCCAAGACCTATACATTAGCAAGTTTAAGGGATTGAACCCATCCATAACATTGTCTCATCCCTACTTAGGGTTATTACCATGATACTCATAGGAAAATCAATACTCAGTTAGTGATGTTGTCATAATCTTCTCCTTAGTACCTTGCTAGGGTATAACCATGATCCAAGAGAACAATTTTATATCATACATGCCAATTTATAAGGTCAAAGTATTATATTCTAGTCTAAGGATCAATATATCATTTATAATTGAAACCTAAGTCATCTAGAAGTTATCATGTTACCTATATTGTAGCTTAGGAATGTCAATTTGGAAAAATAAGTTATTTTGGACATTTCAAATCTTGAAAATCTAACTTAGTTTATAGACCCTGAAATCATATCCAACATGTAGTACTTTTGAGATGATTCTAATTGTACAAATTTCCTCCCAATCGGACTTACAATGTGGGAGATATTGTTGTTTTAACTTTCTTGTGATGTGTGCATTATAAAAAATTAGTAAATTATTAAATTATTTATTTAAAAAAAATTTCAAAATTTTAGGATCGAGAATCAAACCTGAAATTACCCTTTACCCAAATCAAACTCACACCTTTTCATCAGTCGAACCACTACCTCAGCTACTAAGGCAAGTTAGAATAAAATAATATTAAAAAATTAAGAAAAAAATAAAAACTTAATGTTAAATTTTTTTGGGCATGGAATTAATGCCCAAACTGATGACTTATCAAACTTAAATTCTTATTCCTTCTTAATTAACCAACTAGTTCATGTGCCAAGTTGCTTTTAAAATAATATATAAAAAATTATATATATAAATTTAGAATTTAACAATTATTAGAAAATAATAAAATAAAATAAAATAAAATTTTTGGGCACATGACATGGAGGCCATGCAAGCCCATGAGGGAAACATAGCCCTGCATGGGAGGTCAACTGTCCTGTTAGGGCCACATAGTTCATATTAGGGCTGCGTAGGCCCACACTGTGCTACTTCATCCTTTTACTACCTTTCGGCTTTAGCTGTGCTCCTAGTTGCCTATTGTTATGTTGCCCTTGCCACTCTTGTTGCCAATAGTCTCCATTGCCACTACACAGCACTTGCCACCACTCTGCACGTAGAGTATTATATAATAATAAAAATAATTAAATGAATATAGATATTATAATAATAACAAAAGAATAAATAATAATAATAATAATAATAATAATTTTAATAGGTTGCGTAGCCCTGCTGCGCCACCCTGCTTAGGGTAGTGTAGCCCTTTACAGGGTAGTGCAGGGCCACACCATGGCTACCTCTAGCCTGCTCATACTCCTATGCTAAGGGCTAGCCTATTGTGCCATTGCATGGTAAGGCTAGGTTGCAATGCTACCTACCACTTGCAGCGTTGGCCCATCTCAATTCTGTATCATGCATTATTCTATGCTTTGTCATCCTATCTCGTGCTTTGCCATTTGCTTACCACTATCATGTGCTCCACAAAAACCCTCGTTGGTAGTATGCATTATTTTCTGCATTTTTTTCTGTGTTCTTTGCCACAATCTTACCATCGCTGCCACCATCGTCATCATTGTTGTCACTGGCACCATCACCTATGTTGCCACCAAAAAAGTCATAAAAAATTTCAGTAGTCCATAGTGTCTAATGGGCATCACACACATTGGGAAAAGGTGCCTCCCTAGGCATGCTGTGGACATTGCCAACACCAGGAAAAGTTGCCTCCCCTAGTGAGCCATGGACATCATAGACGTTGGAAAAGGCTAACTCCCTTGGCATGCCATGGACATCATTGATGTTGAGAAAAGCTACCTCTTCTAGCACCTCATAGTCATTATCAACATCGAGAAAAGTTGCCTCCCCTAGCAGTTTCAAAAACCAAAAATTTTCCACTATTTGACATAAAATTTTAAAACTATCAAATAATGAAAAATTTAAAATTGATGTTTAGGCAAAAAAAGTTGAAATATTAGAAGTTGGAGAAATTTGGCAATTAATTCAAATTGACATTTTAATAGAAACTAAGTTAAGAACTCCATAATTAAGCATGCTCATTTTGAAGTAGTATTGGGATGGATGAGCTCTTAGGAAGTCTTGGTTTTTATGCCCAAAGTTTTAAACCTAAGTTATAACTTTTGATTCTAGAAATTTTTCTTGATGAAAAAAGAGTCATTTCCTATAGATTTCAACCTCCCAAACATAATGGTTAAGTCAGATCTACCCCATGAAGCTTTAAAAAATAGTTTTCATTCCTTGTTTAATGTGATGCCTTAAGACCTTTAGAGTCTCTATTTTTAGCATAACTTGAACATACGATGTCCATTTCTAACATATGAATAATAATTTCCAACATTTTTTACCCTTTTGAACTCAATGGTAAGTTCAAATTTATCATCTAGGTACTCTAAAATTTGATGATATCATAAATTTTTCTTAAATAATCACAACTTAGACTAACTAATCATGCTAAACAATTTAATTGTTGGAACTAAACAATTTAACCTTTTGGGCCTTAAGATTAAGTGCTTAAACTTTGCAAATAGTTTTAGATCACTAATCCTTAGTGTGTCATTGGTTACACTATTGGAGTTAGTGTTCTAAGGGGATCGAAAGAAATATCACTAAAGAGTCTAGGTAATGTAGCTAGTTGTTACCAACAAGGTTAGTTGGAGAATCAATTGATAAATTAGTTGATGAACCAGAATGGTTAAGAAGATGTAATGAGTGGTGGAGTATTCAAACATCCAACCATACAAGTCATAGGTGTTCATGTGTGACTAGATTAGAATCTGTGGATGAGGTAATGTGAATATGCTAGCAATTTGTTTAACTTCGAGACTATGGTCTTCCCACGTAAAGCTAGTGTAGTCTATGTGTATGGTTTAGCTTACAGTGAGGTATATGATATATTGATGTTGATGGGCCATTTCTCCTAGCAAATATGGTAAAGTGAAAATAATTTCTAATTCTAAGGAAAATAGTAAATGAATCTATTCCATCCTATGACAATGGATATCCAGTCTTAATTCTTCATACATGCCTTGAACTCATGTTGTCATCACTGGGATTACCAAGTGTACCACTATTGGGCATACCAAGAAATAACACTACTAGGTTACTAGATAACTACACTTAATGCTCGAAACTAGTCCGATCCATATTGCTTAACAATAGTGAAAGAAAAGTGCATGAAATAGTGAAGATTAACTAAGAAAGCAGTAAGTAGTAATCTAAGTGAAAATGGTAAACATTATTCTAAGTGAACAAAAAGAAAACTAAGTGCATGCTGCAATGATGATAAGCAATCTCAATCTTTATTTTCGATCATGAACTATGTCCAAGTAGAATCCACTCGAATAAAGACTCCATACAATCACTTAACATCACACTATCGACATACATGATGAAGTGCTAAAGGCTAAATTCACAAAAACAAACTAAAAGAGTTTCACTACTATGGTTTGAAATCTATTACAAGTCTATGTGGCTAAGTGCTGTATTTATAGATTGGTACACATCCCATGATATTGCATATATGATGATGTAGCTAGTGCCATGATATCAGAGCTATGATATCGTATATATAATAGCGTAGTCTTTCAAAATTTGGTTTTATCATACCCCCATGACTGACTAAAAACTCATTCATGAGTTAAAACAAAATGAGGATAGTGTTTCTTACAAAATTAGGAGGTAGATTATGCTACATTAGTGTTTTACAAAATTGACACAAGACATGATAAGACAACTTTGACAAGAAATAAAAGTTGATGAAGCTTGATGTAGCCTATGTAGTGCTTGGTGGCGATGGCTCCTCCATTAGTTGCTTCTTCTTATCATTAGACTTTTGGAATTTGTATCTATTTAGGAATGCCTGAAGTTTCTCCTCCTCCATTCTAGGGTCATGCACTATCCATGCTTGTTGTGAAATGTGTGATAAAGCAAGTACATCCCATGGACATGGCAACTACAAAAACATCTAATTGGCTTTGACATACCATGCCGTGAACTACCTCCTTTCTTCTTCAAATGTCCTAGCCTTGGCTTGTAACTCATGATAGTGTGATATTCTTCTAGCCAAGTTCATTGCAACATCTTTTTACCCTTGGTAGCTAGCCTTAATTACTTCTAATTCAAGGTTTTCCACATGAAGTTTTTGCATAGCATCTTTTTTATCTAAAAACTCTTTTTAATATAATGCATATGTGGCTACTACTTGATGTTCAAGCTCATTTTGGGGCCTACCTATTGTCAACATGGCCAAGTTAGCATAATAAAGGTTAGCTAACCCCATGTATTCATTCAGATGTTATATCTACAAGTCTTTGTTTTTGACTTCCCCTTGGTGGACATGAGCATAACTATCTAAGATGGGCTGCCAGTCAAGATTTTTTGCTCATATGGAATTAATTCAAACTTTAGCCATCTAGATCTCCCACTTGGTCACAAAAGTGTTCTTTAAGCCTTTCATGCTTTTTAGCTTTATTCTACCACACACTGATTTCAATAGTAGATTTTTATCTAATTGTATGAACCTCCTTCATTGAGAGGGTCCTATTTTCTCTTGATAAATGGCTCATATCTTGGTTGACCCTCATCAATTATTCTCTCAACTAATATATGCTCTCCTCTAGGATGTTCTTCTGCTTCTTAATATTGGCCAACCTAGTGTTGTCTCCAGTTAGTTGTTTATTCTCCTCCTATGCTGCAGTGAGTGCCTTAACATGTATATATACTTGTGCTTCCACTATTGAGACATTCCACACTACTTTCTCCTTCTGTTTTTCCATCTGCTTATTTTGCTCTATTAGGTGATTCATCTATTTTGCTCTGAATTGCTCTAGCTAGTCAAGTGCAACATATTGCATTGGATCTCTACGTTCAGCCCTTAGGGTCATGAGTTCTTCTTATGATCTAAGAAGTTCATTCTCTCCATGCTTCACCTTGGTCTCTGCCATAACCAAATTATCCTTAGTTATGATCAATTCTGACTACACTGTGGTGACATCAATTAGGATGTCAAAAAGAGTTATCATCACATGTCTAGTATGGAATAATCAATCTAGCACATTCTCATGATCAACAGGAGTCATTGCAGTACTAGATAACATCTAAGAGTCCCTAGCTCCAGTTAGATCTGCTAGTGGCACAATAGGTACATCAAATGATTCCTTAATGTGATCTGTGATCACTTTTGTGGCTCTCGTTGCACCTTGGTGCTACATAACCACAACTATAATTTCTTTTCCTCTTTCAAGAACAACTTGGAATGATGCAGTATTCCTAGAAATTTGTTTTGACCATTGGGCCTCTCCTCATGAATACAATGATATCTACCCACTAATAGGATTTTTGGAAACTATGGGCTGAATGGCAATGTTAATAACTTTGTAGAGGTTGGCTTCCTCACATGTTTCCCAATTAATAGTCTCTACAATTTGTTGCAATTGACTCATTGGTAATTGCTAATCCTGTGATGGTGGTGGTGGAACTTGCTGTTGCTCTTTCTGTTGACCACTAGGTCTCACTTGCTATTTTTGTTTAGTAGTTTGTGTGGTTTCCCTAGTGTTTGTTTGTTCTTCCACCTGATCTTTCTTTGATGGTGCTGACTTGACCATTTTAGCATATGAGGCATTTTAAGCCTTCTTGAGGATGTCATTAATGTACCTTAGGATTCCAGCACTTTGTACAACTTTTTGATTAGGCAAGGGAATGGAAGTGTCAACTTACCTACCTTCTTTTCTTCAAAATGCCTTTAGATATCCATGAAATAGAGTTGTGTGAGATTTGCCTTATACTTTTCCATCAAAATCACACTTCCTATGGCCACATATGTGGATAGTCTATTCAATATTTTTTTGGGAAATAAGTGATATGTGCCAAGTTTAAAATAGATTCTTTGCTCTAAAGTTAGCTTGTTATACTCATCTTTTTTGCCATATGCTTGTTTTAACCATAGTTTTCTGGTTTTGGTGTCTGATCTTGTGGATAGGTGTGCTACCCTTGCCCCTTCATTAGGCACATTTATGGCTTCTATTATGATTGCAGAGTTAAATTTGTTTTTAAAAGAAACCCCATAGGTGTTAATTTCCTTATAATCCTTCATAGTTGTCCATTTTGTTCTTGTTTATGGCTCATAATGGTTAGTATGGCTTATTAAGAGGATTATTTTAAGTGTTTCTGGTGTTAATGTGATTAATTTGTGTTAAAAATTTTCAATTCTCCCTTCATACTTACCCCTATAATACCTTCTGGACATTAGAAAATATTGACTTGAATTGTAACAATATCATGCCAAGAATCCTCCCATGAGTAAGTTAATAACCCTGGAATCAGCAAGGTTCAAGAATCATGAGAATCGGAGCTATGAGTGTGGAGTTATGGGTGTTGGAAGTTGGGCGGTTAGAGCTTAAAACTGATAAGAAAAAAATGAAAATTTTCACTAAGTCCCCACCTATATATAGTTTTTATGGGCTATGATATCAGAGATTCAATATTGTAGGGGCTTCGATCCAATATTGGAGGCAAAATTTTCAATTTTTCTATTGACTTTTCAGGAGTAAAAATGAGTTATGTTGAATGTTTGGAAGGTATGGAACATGTTCAGAGGATCTTGGGCAAGGAACAATGCATATTTTTCTAAAATTTGACATAGAAAGTGTATGAAGAAGGAATCTTAGGCTATGAAAGTTCATGAAGTGTTGATAAGATGGATGAGATGGGTAATGAGTTCATGTTGTTGGAATGGATAGTTTGAATGTTAAGGGAAGTTTTTATTGATGTTTATTGTTGTTGGAAGGCTCAAGATGATGTGGAATCGCTTGGAAGGTATAAGATAAAATAGTTATATAAGTGGATCGGTTCCAATGCAAGCTCCAGCCCTTAATGCCCTTGTATAGCCACACCTAAAAGTGTCTTTAGGCACTTAAGGAGTTGAATGTAACACATACTTGTTGAGAAAAATACTCATGTTAGTATCACCGAATTGGTAAAATACGTTATGTTACATAAAACCACAAGTTATGATTATTCATATAGTGAGATGAAATGGACTTAGAAGGGATTACATAAATTAAGATGTGAGGTATCTTACCATAGACATCATGAATTGTTTGTGTTTTATTAGTGGGTAAAGTAATCATAAGCCTTTCTATCTAAGACTCAAACTAAGTCTAGACCACATTCCAGTGACATCACATTGTTTAGTATTGTCACTTGGCATATTGTCCAAGGGAGGAGTTTATTCATTGCATTCTTTATTATTATTTTTCTAGCTTTTTAAGAAGTTGCCTACCTTCAAGCATGGGTAACATGTCTTTCCAGTGGGACCCCTAGAAATTTATTTTGTCAATGAGATTTATTTTTATCTATGTCAACCTTACTAGAGGACTACCTTTAGGCATGGGTAACATGTCCCTCTAGTGACATGGTAAGGTAGCACTTATTTTACTGTTACTTCAATTTTTCCTTAGATCTACAAGGATATAATAGATCCTAAGAAATAGGATAAAACTAATGAAAGTAATCCAAGAGATTCTACAAATTCCCTTGATGTCACACCCTTTACATTCCCACTTGGTTCTTCACTTTTTGGTCTAGGCATAATGATTAAAAGTTTATTTTTAGTTGTATGATGGGAAGAATATCATTATGGCCATGGTAAGAACCTCTTATTAATGGAATGAATGTATTAATGTTGTGGTTTCAATGTTCAAATAATTAGTCCTTTATGAATTGATAACATAGAAAAATATTCACCTTATTGGACTACATCTTGCCTTATTCTTAATGTGTTTTATTAGTAATCAAAATTATTTACAAAGGAAATGAAAATAGTATATGAAAAAGATAACAAGAAATGGAAAAAGATGTAAAGAATGAAAAGTGTTAAAAGAATGAAAAATTATCAAAGAATAGAAAAATGTTAAAGAATTAAGAAATTGAAAAGTATAAAAAAATGGAAAAATGTATTAAGAAATGTGAAAAGGTGATAAGTGGCGAGGTACCCCTACACTCAACCATATGAATACGAGTGTTCATGCACGATCCGGTTGAACTCCGTGGACAAGCTAGTTGTGGTATCTAAATAGTTATACGTTGATCGCAGTTTGCTATCTTCCCACCTGGACTAGTATTTTCTTTGTCATGTATGGTTTAGTCCAGAGTGAGGCATATGATGTGATCCTAAACTAATGCTACTCCTAGAGACAATGGAAAATAATCTTGGTTAAACTAATGAGTAATAGGAAATGAGGTCTAAACTAACCTAAGTGCGATGAGCATCCATTCCTTAATTGTCCATACACATCTTGGACCTCGTGCATGATTACTATTGGGATTACTAAACATAGATCCTAGGTACGCTACTGGGTTACCAAGTAGTCACACTTAAATGCTCGTGATTAAGTCGTACTCATTCGTCATTTAACAACAGGAATAGTAAATGACGATAAAGAAATATTAACTAAGAGAACAATAAATAAAAATAATAATTAAGCAATTAAAAATAAGTGAATGTTGCAATGATGAAGTAATCTCGATCTTTATTTCCAATCATGTGCGTGTCCAAGTACGTCACACTTGAATAAAGGTGCCGCACAATTACAAGCATCACACTACGGGCATGCACTTGGGAAAATAATCTAACTCCTACAAAAATAAAATGCAAGAGCTTTGCTACAACTAACTCAAAGCTTGCCAAATGAGGCAGAAAGTCCTCTTATTTATAGGCCGGGATAGGCGGCTACGTAAATGGGGCCACATTGATGCAGGAAGGCTACGTCGATGGGCCCACGTCGATGCGGCCGCGTATACGATGCCCTGTATATGTAGCCTAGTCGACGCATTGACTATATAGCACTTCATCATATCCCCATGACTGAGTAAAAACTTTTCCTCGAGTTAAAGAAAGTGAGGAACAAGCTCAATTGAATACACAGTGGATAGGTATGGGATTATTGACTGACTAGAAATTTATTCATGCCGCAATGGATATGATAAAATTGGGACACAGACAAAAAATGACAAAATTTGTGGAACTCATGGGGTTCCTAGTAGTGGTGGCTCCTCCATGGGTGCCTTTCCTTTGTTCTATGTGCCAGGCTTCTGAGATTGATACCATTGAAGAAGCGCCTGACATTTCTTTCTCTTCCATCTGCGAATTATGAGCCATCCATACTAATGTTCCAATGTTTGATTGATTTGTCTTGACATGCCATGCTGTAGATAGCCATCGTTCCTCTTCATAGGCTTGAGCCTTGAACTTTCCTCCCTTTTCTTGGATAGATTATGTAGTAACGGGAGTTTCATGATGGATGCTGAATGATTGCCTTCTGCTCTACATGTTCTGCACAAGGTCCCTGGCCTCTACCTCCCCCATGTCATTCGGTTGCACCTTGAGAATGTCCTCCTTGTTGTCTCCTTTTAGGGCCATCTATAATCACACAAAGATCAATTGTTAGTAAGGTTATTTGAAAAGAGTTCAATGATTTCATACCTTACTCATGGCCTTTAATAAATGTTGAATTCCTTACTTAGTGTGAGTTTAGAGTTAGATATTTTTCAAGGAAGTTTCCCTAAAAGTTTAATGTCAGACCTGGTTTTAAGGAACGTTTGATGAAATGATGACAAAGGAAAGAATAGATTTGGCAGTGAAGCACTTGGAGGGTATAAGATGATGTGGTGGTGTGTAACAAATACAAATAACAAAAGTCACGCAAGTGGGTCCTCCCCAAAGCAGGTTCCAACCTATATGCCCTTGCGTAACCACACCTTAAGATGTCCATAGGCACTAGAAGGGTTAAATGTAATCTATATCGATGCAACAAAACACACATATGTTGATACCACCGTGATGAGGTATGAATTCAATGCTATACAAGACACGAGTCACAAATACATGAACAACGAGATGGAATGAATCAGAGAAGGGATTGCAGAGATTGGGACATGAGGTAACTACCTTAGGGCATAATGAATCCTACGTGAAAGGCATGATAAGGGTCTCACTAACCCATTGTTCCAAGATCAAGACCAAGTCCATTCTTCTAATTAGTGACATCACATTGTTTCATCCCATGATGAAAAAGTATGAGAGTACCATAATAACAAGGCGTATGATCACTTGGCATTTTGTTCAAGGAAAGAGTGATTTTTGTTTTGTGGCACTTCCTTTTTCTTTTTCTTTTTCTCTTTTTTTTTTCACTTCACTGAATCCAGAGAAATCACCAACCTTCAGGCATGGGTGCATGTCTTTCCAGTGGGACCCCCTAGAATAGTATTTGATTTTTAAGTGACTTTTTGATTACTCTTACTCCCATTTTTCATTAGATCTACAAGGATCTTAGTACAACCATGTTGCATGATATCTCCCACAGACGTTACTAAAGAGAATTCAAAAGTCCCCTTGATGTCACACCCTAATCATTCTCTCTCGGTCCATCCTTCTTCATTCTGGGTGTAATGAACAGAAAATTAGTTTTAAGTTTCAAGAATTTCAAGAATATCACTGTACCCTTGAACAGATCCTCTTATTTGTAGAATGGATGAGTGGGTGTAATGAATTCACTGTCCACATAATTGATCATCCAAGAGACGACAACATAGAACACACCTCAACCAATGATCCACATGAGTGTTTTATTCGTAGATGAGATTACTCATAAAAAGAAAAAAAGAAAAAAAGATAAAACCAATAAATTAAAAGGTGAAAAACTGGAAAAAAAGTTGAAAAATTAAAGAAAATGAAATATATTTATTAATCCCCCTTGTTAGTAAAATGGGGGATATCCCCCATAACTAAATGGTTGAGCATGGTGAGGATTAATAAATGGAAGATGAGGATCCTTGCATGTTGGAAATATTGGGACTGGGTCATATTTACCCCATTGGGGTTCACACACTTGATTATAATAAGCATAGTGGGAAAATTTATACGATGTAGTTCTCGGATAACGAGTTGACCCACTATGATATTTGGGATTGTTAGATGGTATGCAAGGATCGGGTTGTCGCTCTCCATTCCTGTGTTCATTGGGCCGTATTGTTTTTAGAGTGTGAGTTGGTGGCCCTGATGAAGTAACATGAGGCATTGGTTTTGAAGATAAGGATGCATCACAGTGTGGGACTTGTGCTGAGTTGGAGGATGTAGTAGCCTCGGAATTATGTTGTCCCTTCTTAGGGTCATTTCTAAAGAAGAGATGCCTTCGATGTTGCTGAGGCCTCTCACTGCTGTTAGTAATATTAGCATAAGTGACATTTGGGGGTTGTTGCTGTGGTGCAGACACCTTAGGAACAGTTGGTGGTGATGTATAAGGAGAAAAAGGATGAGAATGTTGGAAGTTAGGAGGCATATAAGATACAAAAGGTGGTGGTTGTGTTGGAGGCATGGGCTAATAGTATTGAGGAGAATGGTACTGTGGTGAGATAGAGTATGTTGGCCCAATTGGAGAAAGAGGATGTTGAACAAGATAAGCGTTTGGGTTTGGATGATACGAAGGGTGTCTCCAGTCCAAGGGTGGTCTCCCCCACGACTGGGATTGTTGCCACTGTGATTGGATGCAGTATCTCTGTATGAACTTTGGATGTAACGTGTTTCCCCAATGCTCTTGTAAATGTGACAAGATTGGGTATTGGCCCTTGGGATGATCATACAGGCATATGTTACATTCATATGTATGATTGGCAGTTGAGCTCTTATTTTCCTTATCCCTTCTTTCTGATTGTCTAATGTTTTGTCCTACTTCCTGGGTTGTCAAGACTCTATCTCCAATGATATCGATAAATTCTCCACACTTTTGAGACGTCCATTCCAACATCTTATTGATCTTTGCCTCGGCTTCTTCCAATTTTTGTTGTGTTGGAAAATATGATTCTTTCTCCTTGTGATAGGTTGATTTCTCCTTTTTATGATTATGGACCTTTGTTAAGTTGAGACTTTGGTCCTGTTGATGTTTTTCAACATTCTCCCATCTAGCTAATTCTCCTTCCTCTTTTGCTAACCACTTAATAAGCTCTTGGATTTTTTGGTTTCATAGTTCGTATACTTGATCTTGGGCATACATTCCTAAGGTCTCTCTTGTTTCAGTACGTAGCCCATCAATGATGTGGTACATTAGCCTTTCCTTGGAAAACCGATGGCCTAGACAGTTGTTTAACAATGCGTAATATCTTTCTAAGGCCATGTCCAAGGGTTCATGTTGTGCTTGCTTCCATCCTTGGATTTGTTTCCTCAAGGCTAACACTCTTGCGTAGGTTTGAGATTTTTCATTAAAGACTTCTACCATTGTTGACTAGCGTTGTATTGAATTTGGTTTTAATGATCTATACCATACTTTTGCTTAGCCAACGAGTGTCATGGGAAAGAGCTTAAGTTTTTGCCACCTGTTATCAATGTTATTCATGTGCAGGCATCGTAGAAGGCTTGTAAATGTTGATGTAGATCTAAGTCATAGCCTCTTAAAAAATTAGGGAAGTTGTTTAAATCGAGCCGGGGTAGGTAGCTCTCTTTACGATGCCTACATGAGATTCGAATAGCCTCTTGTATTTGCGTTAAGCTTGTAGTGGCTAGTAAGGGTTCATCATCATTAGGTAAGTTATGCTTTCGTGCATTGTGATGGCATGGTTTCTGTTCATGTTTATAAGAAACCCGCACTTCTGGTTGTGTACTCCAATCTTCATCGTCATATAATTCATTGGTTCTCCAATGAAATTCCTCACTAGGCGTGGCATTATTGTGATCTTGTAGGAGAGGCATGGTTGTAATGTTGTGTGTGAAATTATATGTGACCATTTTTTTTAATTATTTCTTCTTCCTAAGAGATATATCATTAATTCCTTATACAGTGATCCTGTACGATATAACTAATCTAAATAACTAGCACCATCCCTTGCAACGGTGCCAATGATGAGCAGTGAGGTACCCCTACACTCAACCATATGAATACGAGCATTTATGCATGATCCGGTCTAACTCCGTGGACAGGCTAGTTGTGGTATCTAAATAGTTATATGTTGATCACATTTCACTTTCTTCCCACCTAGAGTAGTATTTGCTTTATCATGTATGGTTTAGTCCAAAGTGAGGTGTATGATGTGATCCTAAACTAATGCTACTCCTAGAGACAATGGAAAATAATCTTGGTTAAACTAATGAGTAATAGGAAATGAGCTCTAAACTAACCTAAGTGTGATGAGCATCCATTCCTTAATTGTCCGTACACATCTTGGACCTCGTGCATGACTACTACTAGGGTTACTAAGCGTAGATCCTAGGTATGCTACTGGGTTACCAAGTAGTCATACTTAAATGCTCGTGATTAAGTCATACTCATTCTGCATTTAACAATAAGAATAGTAAATCACAATAAAGAAATATTAACTAAGAGAACATTAAATAATAATAACAATTAAAAATAATAATTAAGCAATTAAAACTAAGTGAATGCTGCAATGATGAAGTAATCTCGATCTTTATTTCCAATCATGTGTGTGTCCAAGTACGTCACACTCGAATAAAGGTGCCGTACAATTACAAGCATCACACTGCAAGCATGCACTTGGGAAAATAATCTAACTCATATGAAAAAAAATGCAAGAGCTTTGCTACAACTAACTTGAAGCTTGTCAAATGAGGCGGAAAGGCCTCTTATTTATAGGCCGGGATAGGCGGCAGCGTAAATGGGGCCACATTGACGCAGGAAGGCTACGTCGATGGGCTCGCATCGATGTGGCCATGTATACCGAGCCTAGTTGATGCATCGACTATATAGTGCTTCATCAAAAGGTATATAAAAAAATAGAAATTAAAAAAAATTATAAGATAGAAAAATTAGAAATTAATTCCTGAATCAAGATAAGGCATCTACCCCACGACTAAACTCATGGGTATGTGTTTGGAAAATGCATCCTAGTTCCCCTAGATCATACACTTGAGGTTGCATACTTAACATGCTTAATAATTTAGTTTTTATGTTATCATTCCATATAATTTTTATAGTAATTGTATTTTTATCATCTAAGTCCTTAGTTCCTCTTTTTGTTGATGTATGATTGTGGTGTAGTATTTTCATTTGTATGTTATTAGTTGTGGTCATTTTCTTATAATGGAAATTAATAAGTGGTTCAAATTATTCCATGAATTTTTTGGACACTTTAACATTCTTAGTTTTTTGACCACTTGGTGTTGTTTAGTTTGGTGGCATATGCTTTTTCTTTTGCACACATTTTTTTTCATTGTTGTTGTGGACTGGTGTGATGATTGTGTTGACATTTTGTAAGGTTAGTCCAAAATTGCACTCGTATTTATTAGTGGTAGTGCATGGAATCTTTTGTGAATGTATGGATCCATGCTTGTCTTCCTTAGAGATGTCGATAGACAAGTCTCTCATGTCTAACTTAGCAACCACTATGCTAAGCCATGCCCTCACCATTATGATCGGAAACTCCTTGTCATTATTTTTCATGTCAATACTCAGAAAGTCTGATGGATATGATCACCCATTAAGAGTGGTCATGACATCTTCTATCTATCCCAAAGGGATGGTGATAGATTTATTTGTAAGCTCTAATCAAATGTTATACTTCTTTAAGGTCAGTAGGTTCCATGCTTTGTATGTTTCTAGAGAAATCAAGTTGGCTTTGGAACCCAAATCTAGTAGACCCTTGAAAAGTAGATTTCCAGCTACTCATAGATAAATCAAAGGAACTCTTGGATCCATTCTTTTCTTGGGAAGTGCTCTTACCTTGATCTAGTCTGATACTATCTCTATTAGCATGACAATCTACATGTTCATATCTAATAATGGTGGAAGCTTGTCATTTCTAGGAGGATCTTTTGTAGGAGAAGTTTGTATTAATGAAGTCCTATCTCTACCAACCCTCTCAAGACCTATCCTAAAGAAAGAACATTTTTTCATTTGGCCCTTAGTGTTGCTAGTAAGATCCTTTATCTGTATGTTCATTACCCTTGCAGTTCTTCTCTGCTATAATTGTGATGGCAACTCACCTTGCATAACAGGTGGTGGCACTAGTGGTAAACTATTTAGATGTTGGTTTGAAGAATCAGCTATTGATGGATGCATATGAGAGTTTGGATCTATCCTTGGTAGCATTGGTCTATGGTACTTAGGTGGGTAGTACTGTGGAGTTTGAATGATTGCATTGGCTAGCGAGATTGGATGTTGGACATAGTATCCATATGGATTTGGTTGTCAATATGGATATTATTGGCATGATAGTGACATGATTCATGATTGGGGTTGTTGCCACTACTAATAGTATTACTCTTGTGGCTATGGTACAACTTTGATGGGATAGTATGTTGGTTGGAAGTTTTGCCTATAGTTACCTTGGGAATAAGGTAACCTTTTGGGCATTTGTTTCTTAACAAATTTAGGATTAAGTGCATATGCTCCTATTTCATGTAAATATGCCATTATTGGAAAAAATCCCTTAGGTTATTTGTATTGACACACGACACATCCTTCCTCATCGGTGGAGCTTGTGTTTGAACACTTAGCCATTGAAGCCACTTTTCTCTTTCTTCCAAAATATTTCTTCTTTTTCTTATCCCTACCTTTTCCAAAGGCTTACTTTGTTCTCTCCTCCAAAATCTTTAATGCTGTTGCAAAGCTGTCATCCATTAAGTCCCACATTTTCATTACCTTTTCTCTAATATTAGTTATAGTTTTCTGAATTGGTAGAGTCTTCTTTTGAATTACGTGTTCCAAGTTTTCTTCCTCATGAGTGTTACAAACTTGTGCATATATTTTTTTGATGGATGGATCTTAGTTATATTCTATAGCTAATTCTCTCTTTCTTAGCTCACCTTCTTTCTTTGCCACTTGGTCAATTAATCTTTGGATTCAATGGACAATCATCTTAGATAATTTTCCTTGGGCATAAATCCCAAGGATCTCTCTGGTTTTATTCCCTAACCCATCTACAATGTGCCTTAGTTTCTTTTATTGTGGGAATTCATGACTTGGGCATCTATGTAGTAGTGAATAATATCTGTCCATTGCTACATTAGGGGTTTCATGAGTCATTTACTTCCATCCTTGGATTTTTTTCCTTAAGTTAGACACTTGTGAGTAAGTTTGCTGCAATATCAGTTACAGTTTTCTAAATTGGTAGAGTCTTCTTTTGAATCACCAGTTCCAAGGTTTCTTCCTGCTAAGTTTCACAAGCTCATGCATCTCTTTTTCTGATGGATGGATCTTTGTTATATTCTTCAGCTAATTATCTCTTTCTTAGCTCACTTGTTCCTTCACCACTTGATCAATTCATCTCTTGATTCTCTAGTTTTGTTTTGTAACCTATCTACAATGTGCCTTGGTTTCTCCTATTATGAGAATCCATAGCCTAGGCATCTATGCAATAGTAAATAGTACCTATCCATTGCTACATCAAGTGTTTCATGAGTTATTTCCTTCCATCCTTGGATTTTTTTCCTTAAGTTAGACACTAGTGAGTAAGTTTGATAGTTGTCATTGAAGATCTCTAGCATGGCACTTCATCTTCTGATCGATTCAATTTTGAGTGATTTGTACTAGCTCTCTGCATCTTTCACCAATGTTTGTGGGAATAACTTCAAATTTTTCCAATCACTTTCGATATTCTATAGGGAATAGGAATCATGGAAAGATTGGAGGTGATGTTATGGATCAACATTATAGCCACCTTCAGATCTCAGCATGTTGTTCATATTAAGCCTTTTGATACAACTATCCCTCACATGCTTGGTTGGAATGTGTATAGCTTCCTAGATATTAATCATACTTCGAGTAGCCATCAGGGATTCATCATCATGATCAAGTTCATGTGCTCCGTTTTAGTAGTGCCTACTGTTATGCTCATCCCTTTTGTGATCTCTTTGATTCTTATGTCTTTTTTGTTCATATGCTTCATCTTCTATGTCAGAGTACCTTGAAAGATAGTCATGACAATCATGAGTTCTTCTCTTCTCCTTATAATAGTCTTTATGCCTTTGGCTCATTCTATTAGAGTCTATTGATGATGATGAGGACGTGTATGAGGTAGTAGGAGAACAATTTAGACTTGTCCTCCTTTTGTGACTCTGATGTTATTCTTTGTGAAAACCAGCAAGAACTCTTGGCCTTGAGTCTTGATTGTGCCTTGAGTCTTTTACCATCCTTTTGAGTATCTCTACTAAGTTGGAGCATGATTGATTCTTGATAAGTTCCTCTAGTTAGATGATAGGCATTTGTGATTAGAACTCATGATTTTGGTGGAGTTGTTCAATAATGAATGCATCTTCATCAAGCTCTTCCAAGACAACAGGAGAGTTGAATTTCTTTCCTTTGTCTTGTTCATGTTTAGTTTCCATGACATTGTCTCTTCTTAACTACTTGTTAGTGGGCTCATAGGCTTTTGTAATTTGTTTGGTCATATGATATCCTCCAAGAGGTTCACCTAATTTCATCCCTTTGAGAGTGGTTTGAAGCATGATGGGTGCTAAACGTTTTGGTGGTAGAACAATGTCGCCTTGAATATCTCTCCACCTTAACTACCTATTTTAATGAAAGATGAAGGTAAAATTAAGATGGATCGTGATGAGCATATGAGATCCTTGCTTACATTGGCATACTCCAATCTTCCTCTTGTCGATTCTATCATTGCTTATTCTTAGTTCCTTGGTAGGTGATGATGTATCCTTATTTGAAGCCATGCTATGGTTTAAGATGGTTGATTCAATATGCTTATTTGTTTACGTTATGATTTTTAACTTTGAATTCTGATACAACGAACTTTGTGAAATCAATTACTCAACATACATTGACTAGGCCTTGGCAATGACGCCAATGATGAGCAGTGGAAAAATCCAACACCCNGCCTTGGCAATGACGCCAATGATGAGCAGTGGAAAAATCCAACACCCAACCATACAAGTTACAGGTGTTCACACATGACCACATCATAATCCATGGATGAGGAAATGTGAATATGCTAGTAATTAGTTCAAGTTCAAGACCATTGTCTTCCCATTGTGTAGCTAGTGTAGTCTATGTGTATGGTTTAGCTCACAATGAGGTATATGATATGTTGCTATTAATGGGCCATTTATCCTATCAAATATGGTAAAGTGAAAATAATTTCTAATTCTAAGGAAAATAGTAAATGAATCTATTCTATCCTATGGTGATGGATATCTGGTCTTGATTCTTCGTACATGCCTTAGACTCATGTAGTCATCATTGGAATTACCAAGTGTACCACTATTGGGCGTACTAAGAAATAACACTACTAGGTTACCAGATAACTACACTTAGCACTCGAAACCAATTGTATCCATACTACTTAACAACAGTGAAAGAAAAGTGCATGAAATAGTTAACATTAACTAAGAAAGCAGTAATTAGCAATCTAAGTGAAAATGGTAAACATTATTCTAAGTGAATAGAAAGAAAACTAAGTGCATGTTGCACTGATGATAAGAAATCTTGATCTTTATTGTTAGTCATGGACTATGTCCAAGTACAATCCACTCAGATAAAGATGTGTATGTGTGGTTAACACACATTTAATTGCCAAATCAACATGTCCAGATGTTAGATTATACTAAGGAGCATACTTGATTGAGCAAATTAAGGAAATTTTAAAGAATAAGTTATTCCTAAGCTATACCAATGCAATGCCAATTATCCTTTGTGGAGACTTCAATGCAAAAATTGAAAATAGTATTTATCAATTCGTAAAATATGGATGTGTAAAGAAACCCTTGGAAGATGAACCCAATTTGAAGAATATCTTTCCATCAATTCAACAATTAATTTCATTGGTCAATGCATATTTTGCTTACTTCAAATCTTTAATAGATAAATCAGATCCCAAAATTCAAGATCAAATGATGTTGATGGATAGTACTAATCCAGAACCATAGTTTAGTAATTACTTTGCTATGATTAATTAACATGGGTCAACATCATTCTTCATTAAGACTATAGATTATATTTGGTACGATGTCCAATTCTTCTAAGTTACCAAGTTACTAGTGTTAATTTTTAAAGAAGAAATTGAGAAGAATTAATATCAAGCCATACCATCTCAAACAAGACCATTCAATCATATACCACTTATGGTAGAATTACAGTTATTTCCATTAATTCATAAGGTTGATCAAGATCAGGAAGTATCTTAACCTTACTTTTATTTATGATTTTCATAAATTTATTTATTATTTAATTTATATTTTAATTAGATAAATAAAATATCTAGAGTAATGTAAGTTGGGGATAAGGATGTGCCCTACCTAGGTAACCATATACGAGTTGCACTTTGTGTGATCCTAGTTATGATTGGTGATTGGTGGTTGGTAGATCTTTAACTCACCTCTTGTTATTGTTGGCACATTTTAAGCCATTTCATGGAGCAGGAGTTTCAGTTTATTTTAATAAAAGGAAAAGAGAATAAAAATAAAATAAAATATGTGTAAAGATTCATATGAGTTATACGGTGATAAAACACATATTTTATTTTTAACCTTATACATTGGGCAAAGAGTGCAATATTTCGGCATATTACGCGATGCTTATCGGGAAAGGTTTTAAGTCAACCAGTTATGGGCTCAGAAATGGTTCAGCAGTGGTGGTGGATGCGGAAATATACATGGTTTGGTTATACAAGCATATTGATGATAAACATTAATAGAGATGGGGTTGGTCCTGTTTTTCATGCAGACCAAGACAGATTCAAATTAAAATCAATAAATAGAAAAAAATTGATCTTGTAGCAAGAAGAAATAGTGTACTATTCCAAATAATTTAAGAAATAGAGGCACATCTTGTGATATAATGTGGCATAGTCCAGAAATTGGAAAAATGTTTTCTGGAAGCTGGAAAGACGGTACACTTACTCTCAAAGCAACATGATGGTTCTCATCAATACGACAACCGAAACAATGAAATTATGAAAGCTATGCTTGCTGATAAAAAAATGCCAAGAACCGCCAGGGATAACCTCATATTCCTCTTTGGAATTTCGTCAAATGCTTGTTGTGCAAGGTTTCGTTTTTCTGTTTTTACAATAATCCTAATGTCGTGGCCAGAGCATGTAACAATAAGCAATTTAATAGTTTTTAAAGTAACAAGTTACAGCAAAATAAACGAAATAGGGCTAAAACGTAGGTGGTTACTGTGCCTGCACTTGCGCCTACGGTTATGGGCGATTATCGGCAAAAACAAATACTGAGCGCTTCCAAGGACAAGGAAGGTGTCTGTTTTCTTTCTCCAAAGATAGGTGGTAACCACGGACGCACCCACACCGTTGGCACTTAAAGCGCCATACTCGAACACGGCCCACGTGTAGAAGCAGGTCATCATCACTGAGGGTTTGCAGTTCCAAGCCATTTCACTGTTGACATGGAAAAAATGGCAACTACTACTGAACCGTGCGTAGAAGTGGTTCCAACTACCATCGTATTTTCAGGAGGTTCAGTGAGCGAGACAAGTTCAGCGGAGCGGAGTATAAGCTGCGGAGGTGGGCTGCGCGCAGGAGAAGCCATTGAGCAGCTGGTTTAACTGCATACTGCCTCCTTCACGATATCTCAGTTAACTTTGGAAAAATTATTTAAGGCCTTCACTTTTGAAAAGTATATTTTCTTTCATTGGCCATCCCTTAAATCAATTTTATATTCAATTATATTCGTTTGTGAAAATGAAACATTTCTAAAGCCTCAACTTAACGAAGATGAACATTGGGTATAAATATTGGATACCTCTATATTAAAATATATTCAAAGACTAAAATTCATGGGATATTTACCCAATATCAAACATGAACTAGACACTTGTCAGCTGTAGATTTTTTTATCTATATGATGGTTACAACCACCCAAGATTTTATTGTAACTTACCTAACTTATTGGGCAAGTAATCTCCTAATTAGTTGGCCAAGTTACTTGAGAGAGAAGATAGGTAAGATATTTTTGAATATGTAACTACCTCTAAACCCTATAAAAAGACTTCAGGGGTCAAAAGAAAGAGGGGCTCACACATATCACACTTGGAAGAAGACATTGATACTACACTTTGGAAGGCTATTAGCTAGCACTTGGGCTCTCACTTGGAGACACACTTTGGATTCCGGGAAGAGCTTGTTAGAAGAAATTGTGAACGATTGCTTGATGGCTTGCTAAATAAAGGATTTCAGCCTCTTTGTCATGGTCCTGTGAGTTATGTTTTATTTTTATTTTGTTTAAATTGTTTAGCTAGTGGTTTAGATAGTATCATCCTTGGCAAGTAATTTTGGGATTTTTAGATTGCTCTTATTGTTCTTGTTGCCCAATAGAAATTTCTATTAAAATTTTGCCATAGAAGCGCTTGTGTTTAAAAGCCTTAAGAGCATTTTAGTAGTAAATTTCATTATTGTGCAACGTGTGGGAACTGCTATTGGGATTGTTGTAAGAGAGCCTCTGTTTGTAGTCACGCCGTTGAACAATTCAGTAGTCGAGAGGGTTCAGAAAATCTTTGGTATTTTGATGGGACCAGAATAGCTTCTTTTTATCTTTAAAGTGAATTCTCGTGGTATTTCAATCAGAAATTGTCAAGTCTTTTAAAGGTTCTGTTTGAATGCAATCGTTGACATCTATTATCTAGTCAAAATGGAGTCTCGTACGTGGTAGTTTACGCAGCAATTTTTGGTAGCATAGTAGGATTGTCTTGAAGAAATTGCTTATTTGAGCCTTGGAAGTTTGAACAATTCGTAGATATTGAATTTGGGATAGCTTTATTGCGAAGTGTTTACTCGTGTCATTTTACCTTATTTAAATATTTGAGGACTACACAAATCTGCTTTCTTTTCTGTCTATTTCCATTGAATCTTGCTCTATTTCTAGTTTTCTTGTGGAACTATCTCTTTCTCTGGGAAAAATTAAAGGTAGATTCGTAGAGTTGTGCTCAAATGTTTTTGCAAAATTTTATTTGTTACAAGTAGGTATTATAAGGACCGCGTAGACTAGGCAATTGAACAAAATAGGAATTCTCAACAACTCACAGTACTTGGCAAAGTTGGTTGAATCTCTTTAAGATAAGTCATCTATAGTTCACACATAACGCAATCATTTCATTTTTCACAACCGCACGCCACAACAGCACACACACATACTCACATTAACTACTGAGTTTATTTGGAGGTATCTAGGCCTTGGTGTTGCCAGAGACCAGTAGGCACGTAAATCCTGTTCGAGGACACTCGTTGGCGGTCGCATCCCAAACGGTCGCCAACAGTTATTATTGAGTAGTGTATGCAAATGGACTTGTTGGCCCAGAAGAACCATGATTGGAAAGATTATAGAGCAAGATTTTATGAGCGGGGGAAGTCCCAGAAAAACCATAAGCATATGTATAAACTAGAATGTGCTACCTACTGTAAATAGTACCAAGACGCTTTTGTTAACTTGTATACTCATGAAATGTTTCTGGATGTAATGGGTGCTTCTGGGGCTTATGACAAGTTCATGCAACAAGTGAAGGTCAGTAAAATCCCTGGAACGGGAAGTGAGTTTTCCTGCAGATGAGACCACCACTGCCTCCATTTCTCTAGGGCCACTGAGATGGATGGCTATTGAAAAGGAGAAAGTTGTAGCAAATGCTTGAAACACCACTAATTTTAGCCTAGCACTTTGAAACAAGAATGATTCAAGCCCTTTCAAAGTTTCGAGAGGCAAAAATTGGCTACATGGAGCTCACACCTAACTTGCCTAAGGCAGCTTGTCCACCCTTAGAGTGAGCAAGTCCACGCAGTGTCAAGACTGACAGTGTGAGCAGGTCCAGTCTTCAAAATGTCAAACTTACGATTTTTCAGAAGTTTTCCTGAAGTCACGTTGTAGCGTGAGTCCAGTGTGGCTTGCCAAAAGTGGCTCCGAACAGGGCACATCTAGGCTGAAAGTTTGAGTTGCAGGGTTAGACATAGGCATGCAATTGTTACACCCAAGAAACAGGTTTCAGAAATTCAAGAATTAGTGTGAAATGTGTCATTCTCCTTGGGTCACGCTACAAGTCACACTGCAACATGAGTCTAGCATGACCTATCCAAAATAGCTTGCAATCAGATACATCCAAGTTCAAATTCTAGATTTCAGATCACTCTCAGGGTTAGACACATTCAGGGCAACAATTTCATTCAAGGAATAGGCTTCAACAATCAAAATTTGGTGTCAAATATCTCATTTTATTTCACTTAGGTTGAGGTCACGTTGAGGACACACCTAGCGTGAGTGCCCAACGTGAGTGTCTACTAAATGCCTAGCGTGAGTGCAAGCAGACATGCCTTAAAAAGCCACGGAACCACCCGAATTGGCATCCTATAGTGGTCAAAGTAGTCAAATCAAAGATCTAGAAGTTTCAAGTGAGCCAGGGTCAATTTCTCTTGTAGTACATCGTAAATCTTCATTTGTGGGCTTGTCAAGCCCTCATAGTCTAAATTGCATGTGCTTCCATGGTCTTGAGTAAGCCACACATTGTAAGATATGATGAACCTGGTCAAGAATGTAGCTTGCCAACACATGTCCAACTCACGCACAGTTGTTCATTGGACACTTGTCACTTGATTTGCTTTCCTCTCATCTCCTAACCATTGATTCCATTCATGAATTCCATGCCCAAGCCCAGCTCAATCCTATAAATACCCTGTCAATTCTCATAAACGAGGTTGACAATTTTTGAGTTAAATGGTTTAGGAAACTCATACCAGTAATCCTTGGGAGGTTGGCACACTTTGACTCCTAGCATCCAAGCACTTCTAAAACACATCACATCACATCACATCACATCACCCAGGGCTTGGTGCTTGACCTGCCATCCACACATGTAGCTACACTTTGACCAGTGCACATCTTTTCTAAGCAATACAATACAGTTTTCTTTGCTAGCCATTATTTTGTTTACTCTATTTTACATTCAGTTTACATTTTGTTTATGATACCTGCATATGTTTCTGTTTACATTTCATGTGCATTGTTTACGTTTTAAAGCTTCAGTTATGATAATCCTAGTGCAAGCTGTAGTTTATGCTCGGGGATGTCCTTGGTTGATTTGCGTGTAGACCATCCAAGGCACTCTCCCTTTGTTTACTTTTCCAGCTTGCCCTCTGGTGAAGGCAGGGTCAGCTGTGTCTTCCTGATGATCTTTTGATGTTTGTTTCCCTTCCAGCCTTACACCGACGATTTAGGTCAGTACAATAAATTGGCGCTAGAAGGAGGGCTTGACTTGCTTGTTGTTTGTTAAAACATCGATCACACTACAAAACATATTCAATCAGTCCCTGTAAATCTCCATGTTGTAGTTGTCACATTGCAGTTGTCATGCTATAGTGGTCACGCTACAGTTGTCATGTTGCCGTCACACTACAGTTATCACATTGCCGTCACATTGCAGTTGTCACACTGCCGTTGTCATGTTGCAATGGTCACGTTTTGTTGTCATGCTACAATGGTCATGTTGTGTTGTCATGCTACAGTTGTCATGCTGTCCTATAATTGTCATGCTATGTTGCAGTTGTCATGCTACATTTTTCACGTTATCCTACAGTTGTCACACTATAGTTGTCACATTGCATTTGCTTGCATTTAGCCCATCTAGCTCAGTTTACTCACGTTCATTATGGAATCCTCCCAAATTAACCCAGTGACACTACCGACCTCTAACTTTGGGACTTAAACCTCGAAATCTATGACTGCTGCCAAATCCATAACTGTCTTCGAACAAATAAACTTCCAAGGCCCTACACACTAGTCACTCAGGCTACAGGGTAGAGACCCTACCTATGTGACTCTTACACCTGAACAATATAACTTCATCTGTGTCAAGATCCAAGCCAAATTACCCATCGATCGTGTAGAGAGAGAAGCAAAGAGAGACTATGAAGTTATCCACAAAGGAGGTCATAAATTCATCCCCTCAACATTTGACATAATCCCACTCTATGAACACCACCATAAAATCATATCCTAGCTTCTCATGGCAAGAAGCCAAGCCTTATAGACACCTTCGATAGAGCCTCAGGGTGGAGATGAGGAGGAAAACTTCGCAGCCCAATCTGAACATGGGGATTCATACCATATCGTCAGTCCCCATGCCCATACAAACCCATTATTTCAACCTTTCTTGGAAGAGAGTATTTTTCCACCACCAGCTTCTCTACAGGAAGTAGCCACTCACATTCCTATCTTCTCCAAGTCGAACGTTCAATCCAATGCGTCCACTTCCATCATACCTCTGCAAATACAATCCCAACGGCCTCCTCCCCAAACTAATGTAGGATTGACCTTTCGACCTCAAGTGATTGGGATGCCATCAGTCATACCAGCTTCCATGTCTACCCATTACATACCTTAGGTGCAAATCCAACAAGCACTACTAACCGCTTCATAACCCGTGACTAGGCAGTGGTTCCCACCAGTTGTTTAGTAAAACCTATCTACCCATTATAGCATATCACACCCCATAGTCTTAGCCCCGAACGTCGTCCCACCGCAACAAAAAACAGTCCAACAATCTCTCTTTCCACAAACGATGCAACAATCAAATCATTATCAATTACTGTCAACCCAATCCACCGGTTTGCCTACCATCCAAGAGTGGGTAGATACAAAGAAAATGATGCACTCATTAGCAAAAGAATTAAAATGTCTTAAAACTGTGAACACTGAGGAAGTCAAGGTACTAGACTTCTATTAAGATGATTCAATTGACCCCTCAGTCCCATCGCTAACCTTGCCAAAGGGAGTTTTAGTACCCCAGCTTACCAAGTATAATGGAGAGGGGGACCCAAACGCTCACCTAGTAACATTTCGAATAGAATGTCTATTGCTCCAGGCATGGCCTCATGTAATTCTACGTGTGTTTGCTATGTCCTTAACTGGAAAAGCTTTAGACTGGTACTGAGCTTTGCCCTATAGCTCTATATCTTCTCTAGCGGACTTGTTGCATTAGTTTGTCACCCATTTTAAATACAATCTAAAACTTGAAGCCATGTTAAATAGCCTGATTCAAATTAAACAAGTGCCATTAGAGCCAGCATAGAAATTTATCCAAAGGTGGAGTGCAGTCCTGAATAAACTTCACGAGCCTATTCTTGAAATGTATCTACTTACCATCCTTAAGGCAGCTGCAAATGACTTTATTAAATCAAAACTTTACTATTTAAAACCTCGTACCTTGAGCTGGGCATTTGTGAAAATTAAAGACATAGAAGAGGCTGCACACACAAGCAATGACCCAGCCTACTCAACCTTTAGGAGCCAACATATGAGGAAAGATAAATCCAAGATGATAGTAGCAGCAGTGGCTGAGACAACCCAACCTAGCCATCCAAGACAAAAAGGAATACAACCCACTATCCCAAACGGCTATGAAAGAAATACACCTATGCCTACACTTGAAACTTCCTCAAATAGGAACACCAACATGGGGCATGCCCATACATTCGAAAGAAAAGACCTCGCTCAATACACACCCTTGCCCATGAAACCTTCACAATTACTTGATTAGCTTCTAAAGGCCAGGCTAATTAAACATAAAAAAATTTCTCTCACAGTATCTCAAAAACATGATAGATTTTGTGAATTAGCCAAAAACTCAGCCTTAGCAATAGCTAATGAACCGCCCATTCCGAGAGGTTTTAGGTTGCATAGGTTTTGCGAGTATCACCAATGACCCGGTCATGGAACTGATTACTGTTTCACCTTGAAACAAGATATACAGCACATGATAGATAGGGGTGAAGTAGTATTCGATGAGGCAAGCCCAGTAAGACCTAAAAACCAGCCCATGGGGGTGTACAAGGATCCTTTCAATACTAGTGAAGCACCATATGTGATTAATACTATTCATGTCGAGAATAGACAAGAGATCCCGCGAAAACCTTTTGTGATCCGCAAACCTTTAGAAAACACATCTACACGAACATCTCCTCAAACACCTTTCACCATGCATGCATCTCATGCACCAAAAAAACCATTCATTATTTGCATACCTCCTTCTGTCGCCATGACGAACATACCGTCCGAAAACCGACCCATTCCCTTTGTGATCTGAGTGCTAAAACACCCTGGCACACCATCCACGTCTACTTCCTTGCAACCTCTGTGAGAACGTCTTGCCAATAGGTTAATGAGAGAGTGTCTGGAAAGAGAAAATAGTTAGCACAAATTAGGACCATCAAAGCCTACACCGCTAAATGCTGTTTCTATGGGTCCGTCTGTTAATGAGCCTACTACGAGTCATCAAAACAAGGATAATGTCATGGGTTGTGTCCTGAACCCAGCATCCTTAGTTACTAATGCGAAAATTCCTCCATGAGAAATACGAATGCTAGGTCAAATAGACCAAATCTCTACAGATAAGAATGTTCCAAACAGTACGGCCTAGCAAGCACGTTAACCCAGGTTACACAAGCCTTAAAACAAAAGAATACTTCTCTAAGTCTATATGACCTAGTAATGATAGTACATCGGGAAGCTCTTGTACGGATGCTGACTTTGATCCTTGTTAGTGAGGACCTTCCTGCAGATGAATGATTCATTTATGCAGTATTGTCCCTGCAACTTTAGGAATCAAAGGCCACATCCCTAGAGTTTTGCACTAAGGACATTAATCTAGATGAGAAAATAGGAGAAGTCACCACTGCCCCTATGTTCATAATGATACAGGTTAATCATTTAAAGATACGTAGGATGCATGTTGATGACGACGCGACAACAAATGTAATACCTTTTCCCGTCATCGAGAAATTGGGGCTTACTGAACAAATACAGCCCACAACAACCTCTTTCTTGAAATCCTTCAATGGTTCCCGTGTTGGGGTGAAAGGTATGGTCACCTTAGATTTCATAGCAGGAAACCTATTCCCCACATTAGCTAAATTCATAGTGGTTGATGAAATGCCAAGGTTTAATCTGATCCTAGGACGTCCCTGGCTAGCTCAACTTAAAGCTGTATCTTCACCAATCCATCAAGAGATTCACCTACCTTATGAGGGTGGTGAAATCATCATACATGGGGAAACAACAATATTGATTACTTCCTCACACCTTGAGGTAAGCCAAGAGTTAAAAATTGAGTTCATTGAGCCTAAGCAAGAAACTATGAACATACATGAAGATATGAACCGAACGTTAACTTAAAACCCTACTAGGGATGAAGAAACACATGAAGACGCAAACATAGGAGCCATTCCTTTTGATGTCTCTTGGTCAGAACTACCCTTTGACATCACTGATGAAGGGGAAGGTGAGTATAAAATCATACCTACATGCCCAAACCCACATGTTAAGCTATAGAAGATCAGGAGGCAACTCAACAACAAGAACAAAACTACCACATGTCAAAAATGACGTTAAACTACCACATGTCCAAAATGACGTTAAACTACCACATGTCTGAAATGACGTTAAACTATCAATCNTCAAAATGGCATTAAACTACCACATGTCCGAAATAATGTTAAACTACCACATGTCCGCAATGATGTTAAACTAGCCACGGTCAGTAATGACCGGTTCCTTGTAAAAGTTTCCTAAAACTGTTATTGCTTTTGGCCCACCATGGCATAAAACTAGTAATGTTTCTTTCCTTACCAACATATGCAATAGTCCACCATGACTTTAAATTGATTTGAACAGCCCAAAATGGCTTTAAACTAGGATTCAATATGTCGCAAAGCTTACAAACATGCACCACGTTATGTCAAATTTTAGTTTAAATGATACAAGTTGCAGTCTCGATTTATGCCTTATCGTTACTTTCTTCTTTTGCAAAAATTGATTTACATTTTGTTTCCACCATCTTACATTTAGTTACACGCATATGTTCATGATAATATTGGAAAAAGCAAATAAAAAGAGAAAACACAAAATAAAAAAATGATATGTCGACATAGTAGTAAAATTTCAACATATTAGGTTATAATTAGGTTCACATTATTACACTTGTCAACTGCAACTTCAATCAAAGATTTTTTAAAAAAACATTTAATAGCCAAAGTCTAATCAACAGTAAGCTCATAGAAGGGGCTGATCTCTGAGTTCTTCTTCATCATCCACTCTCACTCCATTGGGGCCAGCTCCATCATTAACATGTCCCTACAAACGAAAAATAGAAAACAAAACAAAATAGGTAAGAGTAGTAAAGTAAGTCATAAACATAAAAATTAGGAAAAATAGTAACACTCACAAGAGAGGAAGGCCCTAAGTTAGTCTCCAAACGCTGTAGAATCTCTGCCTCAGGGACGTTTGCCCAATCCTCCTCCAAGCTAAGATTAATGCTAGCGAAGGTTTTACCCTTGTCCACTAAGGTCCAGGTAGGACGCTCAAGAGACAACATGCCTGTAGAAGCCTTCCCAGAGGTAGTGGCAATCATTCTCTCAGGAGATCCTTCCACCTTAATGCACTCAGTGAACTTGTCATAAGCAGGCCACAAGCCTAACCCATTGATGAACATCTCCATCCAGTGATGTTCAACTGACTCTTCCTTCAACCATTTCTTATACTGATGCACTTGGTCCTTTTGGTCTTGGCCCCACTTCCATACCTTAGCTGCAAAGGACTTCCAATCATGAAATTTTCTACTTAGCAAATCCATCTATGCCTTTTCTTCAGCCAAGTCCCATGTGGCCTACACCTTGCTGTTCAAAACCGTCCAGTAGTATGGATAGGTGATTTCAGAAGTGCGCCAAGTGCTATCACCAGATAGTCTAGCAGCAGCAAGATCGTAATGGGACTGGAGATGCCTGTTCTTCTCTCTCTCCTTTGCTAGTGCTTTCTTCAATGAATGAACCTCATCCCATAAGTACTCAACTGAATGCCTACAAGTCCAAATCCATTTGGCATTTTGTACAATGCAACCAGAGACTGCATCATACACACTCCTTAGGACTTGCTCAACATTCCCTGGTAGTTCAAGGAGAACATCAATGTGAGTAGCTTCAGAGGGATCCCACTAAAGCTTGGTGCCTACAAGTGTAAGCATCACACACATGAATCACCTATAATCAACAATGAACCTAGACACTAAGCAGAATGCATGACATACACATACCGAATTTTGGATGAGCTTCTTGTAGGTGAGTGACCACATCATCAACAATGCCTTTAACAAAGTCTATCTTACTAGGCATCTTAGGCCATGGTCTTAACTCATCGGTTGGTGTAGGACAAGTGGCAGAGGCCACTTCGATTGGAACCTGTGTTCCTAACACCTCTGCCCGAGATGTATGTGCCTCAAGAGTCTCAACATCTACCTATGATGCCAAAAAATAATCAAGATAATTAAGAACAACACATTAAAATTAAATGATACAAAGACATGGATTGTGCTGAAAGGAACATACCAAAAAGGCCTTTCTTGTTTAGCTAGGGCAGATCACCAAGCTGCAATGATCTATTGAAGAAGCCATCAAGGACACCTCTTTCATCACTGGATTGCTTGAGTGCATCCAAAGCCTCTCCAAGCTTTGTTCCATGATGTCTGTCACATCTTCCTCTTGTGAGGCGGGGGGTTCTTCGATTATTTCTTCTCTTTCCTTTGTTTCTTCTTCCAGCCTTATGACAGTCACTTCAGGATCAACCATTGGGGCCAAAGTCTCTCTCTCTCTTTCTCAAGACTTTCCTCTGATAATTCTAGAATCTTTAGAGTTAGTATAACATAATATGTATAATGCATAAGCCAAAACAACAAACAAAAAATAACAAATAATTTATAAAAGTAAAATAAAATACTTACTTTCCATTGGCAATACAAAACGAATCTTCTTTACTCTTGGTGATATCACATTTGGGGTAGGCTCCCTTAGATGTTCTTTCCTCTTCACCTTCATCTTGGACTTTCCAACGGTCTCACCCTTCAAACGTTCAACCCTTTTCATAGACATGCGTAGCCTAGGTGGTTCCAATCCCAAGCTATCATGGAAATGATGGGAACAGCTAGCCGCACCTTCAGTGGTAACTGATGTGAATTCCTCAATTTCTTCTGATGGATCCTGGGGTTTGGTGATGCTAAATAGGTGGCAAACCCATGGACGGGACAATTGTGAATGATCCCTCAAAACATAGTGGGCATAACTATAAATCACTAAGAACTCAACAAACCTACGTAAGTATCTCGCAAAGAAGGCAAAGGTGAAATGGGATTTAGCATGGGTGTTTGAACGTAACTTGATGATCTCCCCACGAAAACTAAATAAAAGAAGGTAGACAATAATGTAGCCAAAAAAGAAGGGAAAATGGAGTCTAGGGTATGGCCATTTACCATCAGTAAGTAGCATAGGCGGGGTAGGTGTAGGTTCAATTCTTTGAGGGAAGATCGGCCCATTGGAAGACCATTCCTCATGTAACCAACCTCGAGCTTGAAAACACTCAAAGGCTTTTGAAAATTGCCTATGGTAGTCAACGAGGGCCATCTTTGTCTAGTCCAATACAACAACATGAAGAATGGGGCCTGCCATAAACGTCTCTAGTGCTGTTTACATTAAGGCAAGCCCACCATCATCATGGCCCATCCCATGATCATCAAAACGGGGCCTACATGGGAAAAAAACATTTACATTCAAATGATGATATAAAATTTAAAATGGAATCACAAGTTAAAATAAAATACAAAGGAGCATACCTGTCCACTCTATATACTATCTCAGGTGGGTTTTGGAATAGAGTGTGCACACGGAGAGCTAGGAAAAGTGTGTTGCTACTATTGTAATGACTACACGTAGGCAGATCCCACACACGAGTCAAGGAATGTGTAGATCTAGGATCTTTAGCAGGGCCTCCCTCAACTCTGAAAAGTCCCTTGTCAATGTCAGTAACAAAGGTAAGCACACCTTGTGTGGACTCGGGCAATGTTGTCTCAATGATATCATGAGCCAATTGTTCACTCAAGTGAGATCATATAACCACACCAAAATATTGCAGGATGAAGGGCAAAAACGAACTAACACCGGGGCTAAACCATATCACATGGGGCCCGATGCGTAGGTCATAGTGGGGTGTGTCCAGTCTAAAAGGCTCAAACCAAGCAAGTACCCCGACAAGCTCAATCACCAGAAGAGAAGATTTGGATTCCGTGCACATGACCAAAACATTAGGTCAGTGAAAAATTTAAGTGCTAACAATAGGGAAAAACCACATAAAAAATCACATAAACAAATACTTTCAATGCCTAGCTTCACCCCATGAGACAAGGACACTAACATCTATTTAATGTATCTGATGCTTACTGGGGTACATTGAAATTGATTTCACAGTAAATCCATCAATCTCAGAAAAATATAAACAATATAAATTTAGAAATCAGTGACCATCTTGGCAATCACTTTTACATTTTCAAGCAAGGAAAACTTGACACTCACATCATAACCTCCCAAAGGAAACTCACACTGGTGGCTATCCCAGCAAAGTCATGCAGTCCTCCCTCAACACTCATGTTAGGTACTTACAATCTAGCTCATCTTGGGAATTGCAACTTGTCCTAGAACACTTACCCTGTGTTCACGCTACCTATAACCTCTACCAATAGAAGAAGGAAAAGTGAATTGGTCCTCTCGACATAAGTCACGTTGATCCTATCCAAACAAGTTACAAGTCACGTTGGGCCTTCCCACTAGCAACTCACGTTAGGCTTTCGTCCCTCATTTGCACGGTGTCCCAACACTTACATTAAGTACTCATGCTAGGAACCCACAATTTTCCTTGGAACCCTTATCTTGTGTTCACTTTGCCACACACGAAACCTCCCCAATAACTTGGATGTCACGCTACCAACACATAAAAATGCATTGAAAAATAGGTCTTCCTTGCAACGCAGGCCCTCTCAATCCACACTGGTTTCACTTCTTCCATTGCCCACATTCATGATGCCAAGAAGGCTAAAAGCCTTGTTGCCCTAGGCATGAAAAATTACAAGTCACGCTACCTAGGAAAAATCCAAAAATTACAAGTCACGCTGCCTGGGAAAAATCCAAAAATTACAAGTCATGCTGCGTGGACAAAATCCAAAAATTACAAGTCATGCTACCTGGGAAAAATCCAAAAATTACAAGTCACACTGCCTAGGAAAAATCCAAAAATTACAAGTCACACTGCCCTAGGAAAAATCCAAAAATTACAAGTCATGCTCCCTGGGCATGAAAAATTACAAGTCACGCTGCCATGGCTCCAAAGTCAAAAATTTTGTAATCATGCTACCCTCCAAAATTGAAAAATTTTGCCCAAAAATTCAAAGTCACGCTGTTCATTCCCTGTCCTGAAATTCAAAACTCACACTGTTCATTCCCTGCCCTAAAACCTAGAAAAATTTGTAGGTAACGGTGCCCCTCCAAAATTGAAAAATTTTGCCCAAAAATTCAAAGTCATGCTGTTCATTCCTTGCCTTGAAATTCACAAGTCACGCTATTCATTCCCTACCCTAAAACCTAGAAACATTTGCAGGTAACGGTGCCCCTCCAAAATCGAAAAATTTGCAGTCACACTGCCAAAGATGCCAAAGAGGGCAAGACAGTCATGCTGTCAAGAAGGGTAGGAGGCTCACGTTGTAGACAAAGAAAACCACAAGATCTCAAATACAGCTCATGCTGTGACTCGAAAGAGAAGCCTTTCTCACCACACTCACGAAAACACACCAAGAAATCCAGAAACCTTGAAAAAATCGAAAAGCCCCACGATTCCAGAAATCCCAAAGCCCAAATCATAGCACAAAATCTCACCTGAGGTAATGCTACTTGTAAAAATACCAGAGAAAAATTAGGGGAAAATAATTTACTTATGGAGGACCTTTTTCCACATTGGAATCTTGGCTTGAGGGAGATGTTGGAGAAGCTCTTCACTATCCTCCATGAATGCCATTGCTGCCTGCTTCTTCCCCTTGCCCCAACATAGTTTTCCTCTGCCCTTATCCTTCATGTTGCCTTGTGCATGTTGATGCTATTGACAGTAAGTTATGCTGACATGGTAGGTCACACTGGTGTTGTAGGTCACATTGTAGTCCTAGCTCACGCTGCAGTCAAGAAGTCATGATAGCTCAAAATGCCCTCCCTCCAGTTTAAAACCCCCTTTTAAACCTTTTTGTTTTACTTTATTTTTCTCTCACCTTATATTTAGTTTATTTTTTTAAATTTGTCTCCATTGGCGTTTTACGTTAGCCTACATCCCTCATTATTCTAGGCTTTGGAGATGAGGCCCAAAATTTCTTATGAAGAAGAGGAGGAAAGTGCAGAAAATCAACAACGATAAACAAATAAACATATTTAAACATATGGAAATGCCATAAAATTCATAAAACTTTGAAATCTCTGAACTTATTATTCACTCACAAATTTAAAAGTCAAAATTTAAAAATGGTGCATACACTCAGTCCAAATGACAACATTTGGCCCAGTACGGCCTTAAATTGCCATGTGGCTCAGTATGGCCTTAAACTACCATGACTACCACCACATCTCCAAATTTTTGTCAGTACATAGTTTTCTTATATTTAATAACTCCTTCGCCGAGAGGGTATCTCTTATGCCATTTCCATTTTAAATTGGCAGGAGCAAGCACATGGCCACCAAGAATATCCTCTCAACACTATCAATGGACCATATGGGGAGGTTGAAAGAGTAGTCAACCAAGAATCCTTGGATTTAAATCCATCCACCTATACCAATTTAATAGCCTCCACTCAAGAAATGTCAGATTGGCCTAAAAACATGACTAAAACTCTAGATCTAGAAGCTGATAATATCACTGAAGATCCTCTAGTTGAAATCCCCATTACTATGGTCAATGGTGAAACCAGAACATTGAAATTAAGTGCCTTACTAGACTCGCAACTCATAGGTGACATCATTCAAGTGTTAAAAGATAACATAAAAATGTTCACATGGTTGTATATTGACATGCCAGGACAAGATCCTTGAATAATCCAACAGAACATTATTCTTGATGAAAAAATTAAACCGATGAAGCAAATATCAAGGAAGGTCAGACTCGAAGTTGCATTGGCCATCTGTGCTGAAATCACAAAGCTCTATCAAGCTGGTATCATTCATGCCATTGACTATTCCGATTGGGTATCAAACAATGTTGTAGTCCCCAAGAAGAATGGTAGTATACGTACATGCATTGAGTTCTGTGATCTCAACATAGCTACTATAAAGGACAATTTCCCATTACCTAGAATTAATTAACTTATTGACACAACTGTTGGGCATGCACTATTATCCTTTATGGATGGATTTTCGAGATACAACCAAATAAGAATCAACCTGGAACATCAACTTAGAACAACTTTCATGACGCCTTGGGGTACATTTTGCTATACAATGATGTCATTTGGCCTTAAAAATGCAGGAGCTACATATCAGCGAGTAATGACATACATATTTAGTGATTACATGCACAATTTTCTCAATGATTATGTTGATGATATCATGGTCAAATCTAAAATAACTGAACAACATGCAAAAGATCTAAACTTAGTGCTTAAACGTTGTCTCAAATATGACCTTAGACTCAATCCAAAGAAATGTGTTTTTGGCATCAAAATAAGCAAAATGCTTGGTTTTCTAGTCTTTGAACTAGGGATACGGGTAGACCCCGATAAGGTTAAAGCAATAACCAATATGCAACCACCAAGAAACCTCATCGAACTACGTGGCCTCCAAGGTAGACTGCAATTCATCAGACGCTTTATTGAAAGGTTGAAGGATAAGTTGAGTCCCATGCAACATCTATTACGAAAGAATGTACATTTCCAATGGACTCAACAATGCTAAGACGCGTTCAAGAACATAAAACAAGAGTTGGCTCAACTACCAACAGTTTATCCTCCACAAAGTGACAAACCTTTCTACATCTACCTTGCAACTTCCGATTCCTCCATTGCATCGATGCTTTGTCAAAAATGTGAGGATGGAGTCAAAATCCCTGTATATTACTTGAGCCATGCATTAATCACCTATGAACAATGATACAACGATGTAGAAAAATCATGCCTCTCCCTCATCTTCTCCTTGAAGAAATAACAACATTATCTCTTCCATAATTAGGTTTACATCATTTGCAAGGATAATGTACTCTGTGCCATCACTAATACAATCTATGAGTTGAATAGGTTAGCTAGGTGGAAAGAAATCATCATAGAGTTTGACTTGCACTATGTCACTCAATCTTTCACAAAAGGTCAAGCAATAGTCACGCAACTAACTGTCTCACCGATGCACGATCAAGCAACAATAAACACCGAATTCCTAGATGAGAATGTTAATAGTATAGACACTGTATACTTTAATGGAGCTTCAACCTCTCAAGGAGGAAGTACTGCAGCCATTTTAACATACCCCTCTGGAGAAATCCAACCCTTTGTCTACTGCTTAACCTTTCCTTATACCAATAACATGGCAGAATACGAAGGTCTTCTTAGAGGCCTTCAAGTAGCGTTAACTTTGGGAATCTCACGTCTTGTAGTTTGAGGGGATTCACCATTAGTCATTAATCAAGTCACTGAGGTTTATGCATGTAAAGCTCTCCATTTACAACCATATTGTGATTTAACCAAACATCTGCTAAGACAACTAGTAGAAACTGATATATAGCATGTCCCTAGAAGCGAAAACACCATTGCTGATGCACTTGCCACGCTAGCGTTAAACATGACACCCGAAATGTTCCATGCGTTGCCTAGTTCTATAATAAGTTGTGCTGAACCTATAATTAACACTCTTGATGAAATGCCTATAGCATCCATTAGCATAACACATGCAATAGAATGGTACGATGACATAAAAGAGTACCTTCTATGAGGTGAACCTCCACAACGTTTGACAAATGCTCAAAAGGACGCAGTGCGAAAATGTTCTTGGAAATATGCATTAATAGGAGACACCTTGTGTCGCAAATCCTACAAAGGCATTCTGCTGATGTGCGTTAGTTGCAACAATAGTCAAACAATAGTAGAACAAGTCCACGAAGGACTTTGTGGAGGGCACATAGCACCTAAACCAATGGCAACAAAGATTGGGCGCTTAGGTTACTACTGGCCACATATGGAGTACGATTGCATCTCTAGGGTTAGAACGTGTGACATTTTCCAAAAGCATGGTAATCTAATACACATGCCACCTAACAAATTGCACACAACACAAATCACATGGCCATTCCAAAAATGGAGATTAGACCTAATTAGACCAATAACGACATCATCCTCTGCAGGATATAGTTTCATTATCACTGCAACTGAATATTTTACAAAATGGGTGGAAGCTATTCCCCTTAGGAAGACCACGTCTAAACACGTTTACAATTTCATAATGGAAAATATCGTGACACGTTTTGGTATTCCAATGACCATCGTTACTAACAATGGGCCATAGTTCAGTAGTGCATACTAAAGGCTTCTATGACCTAGGTATTAAACATGCATTCTCATCACTTTACTACCGATAGGGAAATGGTTAAGCATAGGCTACAAACAAAACTGTCATCATGGTGGTTAAAAAGATGTTGAATCAAAGCAAGAGACGATGGCATAAATAATTAGTCTATGCATTATGGGCATACAGAACGACACATCGAACATCTACAGGTAAAACTCTATATAGTCTTGTATACAGATCTAAAGCTGTTTAACCTTTAGAATTATAGGTTCCATCAATGTGGATAGTTCTCTCGGGCCTCCTCAATGAAGGTCAAAACAATGAACTGTGCATCGTTAACCTTGACTCGGTGGAGGAAGAATGTGTGCAAATGCTTGATCAAATAGAATGGTACCAGAAGCAACAGAGGTAAAGGCACAAAATCGATCTCCATAAATGCCTAATAAGAGAAGGGGATCTAGTCCTTAAGGCCGCTCGTGAACATGTAGACAAACTCTCAACCAACTAGGAAGGGCCTTACTTGGTTACCAAGGCATATAATAATGGAGCAATCAAAATTTTTGACATGGATGGGAATGAGTTTGCTAATCTTACAAATCATTTGTACCTAAAATGGTACTATGTCTGATAAACTTGAGGTACGTAAGAGTCCTAGCATCATGACTTAAAACTGATACCACAGACTAGTCCTGGCATCATGACTTAAAACTGATACCATAGAATAGTCCTGGCATCATGACTTAAAACTAATACCACAGAACACTCTTGGCATCATGACTTAAAACTGATACCATAGAATAGTCCTACCATCATGACTTAAAATTGATACCACAAAACAATCTTGGCATCATGAATTAAAACTGATACCACAGAACAGTCCTAGCATCATGATTTAAAACTGATATCACAGACAAGTCCTGGCATCATGACTTAAAACTAATACCACAGAATGTCATGGAGTCATGACAATAAATCGACACCATAGAGCTCTATCCGGTATGACTCTAAACTACCACATCTATCTACCATGATGTGAAACTAGCATGCAGAGTCCACTAAGACTATAAATTGGTTTGCCTCTTCATAGTCTTCCATGACTATAAAATAGCAATGCATCGTCCACTATGACACTAAGCTAGCACCTTCCAAGGGGTTATGACATGAAACTAATCCATAACAGTCCACTAAGACTATGAATTGGTGACATCATCAATGACCAAGAAAAAACTTGAAAATATGTGTTGCTGCAATTGGCTATTCATGTTTCACAAAGACTTGCTGCATGATTCATCTTGTGGGCCTTAATGAGGCTAATGTTGTTCATGATTCTATCTTCTTTGAAAACTGCACGTGGTGGCTTCATCTCCTTGTTTAAAGTGCTTAGTTAACCGATTCATTTATTTTTTTCTTGTCTTCTTGGAGTTGTGTTTGCAGGATGACACGCCGGAGGCGTTCATGCATAGATGCACTCCATCATGACAACAAGGGATCACATTCTTCCTAGCACCCTAATTGGGTTAATCAAGCTGTTCATAAGTACATTCCTGACTCCCGATACATCCCCTATTTCCCCATCATACTCCCCTTAGCCTATTCAATTACACCCCCTTGATACATTCTACTCACCTCAAAACTCTTGATACACTGTTGCACACTGTAACTCCCTAAGCAATTGCAATGCAAAACATAGTACATGATGCATGACCCAAAAAAGCAAGTGCTCGAACATAAGCACAGCACTAAAAGCAAGCTCTTTTAAAATGACCAAAGAGAAAAAAGAAAAATAAAAGAAAAAAGAAAGACAAAACAAAGCAAAAGGAAAAAAAGAAAAAGAAAAGAAAAGAAGAATAAAAAAAAAAGAAAATAATAAAAAAAAGATCAAAGAGAAAAATGTATAAAAAAGGTCTTCATGACCCCGTTGACATCATAAATAAAAGACTACTAGCCATTCTCATACAAGCCTCAGGTGAGAAGGCAATTTTCTTGAAAAATAGCTACACTTGTGTCTCAAAGAGACCATCGTGTGGCTTTGGTTGTTTACAACAGGCCCTGTAAACACTCTATAAGAGTCCTGTTTCTCCAAAGAACGCACTTCCTATGTCTTGGCTCTGAGTTTGCTGAACATTGGCTATTGACAAGGGCCAAGGATGTAGCTCATTCAAGTGAGAGCATTCCTCTCCTGCAATCCTGATAGAAATCATGACCCTTGATCAACTCCTGACTTCCCCCGGTTACAATCGCTTGCATCTTGGACCACATTCCCTCAATCCAATGTACTTTTGAAAACGGTGCGATTACATTTAGCCAAGGATTGACGGATAATGCTTGGGACTTGGTTGTTTATGGTGTTTTGCACTTCTTTGTCGACACCTTTTAGGTGGATTCCTCTAGACGTCAACAAAGAGGGGTCAATAAAACACCACTAATTTCAGCCTAGCACTTTGAAACGAGAACGATTCAATCCCTTTCAAAGTTTCAAGAGGCAAAAATTGGCTAAGGTATGGAGCTCACACCCAACTTGCCCAAGGAAGCTTGTCCACCCTCAGCATGAGAAACTCCACGTAGTGTCAAGACTAATAGCGTGAGTAGGTCCAGCCTTCAGAATGTCAAAATTGCGATTTTTCAAAATTTTTCTTGAAGTCATGCTACAGGTCATGCTGCAGCATGAGTCCAGGGTGACCTTCCAAAAGTTGGCTTCGAATAGGGCACATTTAGGCTAAAATTTTGACTTGCAGGGTTAGACACATGCAGGCAACTGTTACACTCAAGAAATAGGCTTTAGAAATTAAAGAATTAATGTTAAATGTGTCATTATCCTTAGGTCACATAGAAAGTCATGCTACAGTGTGAGTCCAACGTGACCTATCCAAAATAGCTCCCAATCAGACACATCCAAGTTCAAATTCCAGATTTTAGATCACTCTTAGGGTTAGACACATTTAGGGAAATAGTTGCATTCAAGGAACAAGCTTCAAAAGTCAAAATTTGGTGTCAAATGTCTCATTTTATTTCACTCAGGGTGAGGTCACACTGAGGACACATCCAATGTGATTGCCCAACATGAGTGTCTACTTATTGCCTAGCGTGAGTGTAAGCAAACACACCTCAAAAAGGCATGAAACCACTCGAATTGGCATCTTGTAGTGGTCAAAGTGGTCAAATCAAAGATCCAAAAGTTTCAAGCGAGCCAAGGTCAATTTCTCTTGTAGTACATTGTAAATCTTCATTTGTGGGCTTATTAGGCCCTCATGGTTTAAATTGCATGTGCTTTCATGGGCTTCAGTAAGCCACACATTGTAAGATATGATGAACCTGGTAAAGACTGTAGCTTGCCAACACATGTCCAACTCACGCACAGTTGTCCATTGGACATGTGTCACTTGATCCGCTTTCCTCTCATCTCCCAACCATTGATTCCATTCATGAATTTCATGCCTGAGCCCGGTCCAAATCTATAAATACCCTATCAATTCTCATAAACAAGGTTGGCAATTTTTGAGTTAAATGGCTTAGGAAACTCAGACTAGCAATCCTTGGGTGCTTGGGACACTCTGACTCCTAGCATCCAAGCACTTCTAAAACACATCACATCACATCGCCTAGGGCTTGGTGCTTGACCTGCCATCCACACGTGTAGCTATGCTTTGACCAGTACAGATCTTTTCTAAGCAATACAATATAGTCTACTTTTCCAGCCATTATTCTATTTACTCTATTTTACATTCATTTTACGTTTTGTTTACATTTTGTTTATGATACCTGCATACGTTTCTGTTTATATTTCATGCGCACTGTTTACATTTTAAATCTTCAGTTACGATAATCCCAACGCAAGCTATAGTTTACACTTAGGGAAGTCCTTGGTTGATTTGCGTGCAGAACATCCAAGGTACTCTACCTTCGTTTACTTTTCTAGCTTGTCCTCGGGCGAAGGAAGGGTCAACTGTGTCTACTCGATGATCTTTTGGTGTTTGTTTCCCTTCTAGCCTTACATCGATGATTTAGGTTAGTACAATGTTGACTTAGGAGATAGGCACTGGGTAGACAACACTAAAGAGGAGGTATGACAATGCCTCAGGATCAACTTGGATCACATACCCCCTGAGATAGACACGAGGCTGTCTCGGGTTAGTTACTTTCTTGTGGTGCAAAAATTTATTTCATTCTAGCTTTTATTATGACTCTAGTTGACTACTTCATTTTCTATGATATAGAATCCAGATGAAGAAGCAAGGCCCTCTGAGGGTGGGAACAATGATGCAGAGGGAGATGATGCATGACAATGAGGGATCCTATTTATATTTTGAAAGACTATTGCAAACATTATTTAATTGAGACTTTGAATGGAAAATGAATTATGACAAGATTCGTTTTATTCTGGCTTATGTATTGTCTATGTTATCTATTTTTATCTTTTTCATCATCTTAGTTTTAGGCCATTTTTGGCCATTGTGTAAATGTGGGATAAAGAATTTTTCTAGTTTTAGGACTTAGCGAGGTGTGGGGTCATGCAGACAAAAAACTTTGCTAGTTTTACGCCTTAGTAGGCTCAGATGTAATGTAAATGGAAAATTTTTCTAGTTTTAGGCCTTAGTGGGCCATAGTGGTGTAATGTAAACAAAGGATTTTGCCAGTTTTAGGCCTTAGCGGGCCATGACATAATGTAAACGGATGATATGCGATCGGTTTGAAAGATTAAATTAGGCACCTAGTGTAGATGAATGAATGTGAGGCAAATAAGAAATAAATGTACAATGAATGTTAACTAGGTAGGAAGCAGTGGAGTTTCTATGCTATACGTAACTGCTTTTTGACCCATCGTGGATTTGGTGAGACGTAAGGTCAAGAGGCTTTACTATGGCATTCTTCTACATCATCATCTTCTGCTTGAAAGGCAACTTGGCCCACATAGTTTCATTTTCTAAGTCAGCATGTTGGGCTGGCTCTTTCGTCAAATAGTTAGTGTCGATAGAGATAGGTGCCTCGTTCTCAGAGGTTATGACCTCTGAACCCTACTCCATATCTACGTTGTTTATTGCTTGTGTTGCCACTTTGTCATCATGGATCACCACCTCCCTACCTATGTAGGGTAGATGGATTTCCTAATGTATGTGTGAAGAGACGACCCTAAGTTGGGCTAACCAAGACCTCCCTAGAATCAAGTTAAACTCAAGCATCTCTTCCACCACGATAAACGTTGCATTTGTGGGAAACTGGTACCCTGCCACAAAGTTAATGTGGATAGTGCCTTTCACCATAACCCATGCCCCGTTGAATGACTTCAAACATGATGTTGTTGTGGGTTTGATTTGGTCTACCAAACCCAGTTTATCCACAATGGGAAATGGGATGACATTCATAGCAACCTCGTCATCAACGTGTACCCTTCGGATCTTATGTTGGCCAACCCGAATTATGATGAATAGAGGTGTTGTAGCCACCTAACCCTTTTTAGGATCTTCCCTAATTGAGTCATCATAGAATGTCAATTGGGATGGCTGTGGTTCTCTAGGCATAGAAGGAAGCATAACTGTGTGAATTGCTTTCTCTTATGTTGCCATGTTCTCATCAACTGGTATTGCCATTAACATGTGAACCAGAGCCTCACAGTGTGCAGTGGAAGTCATTCTTAGGTCATACAGGCTCAATGTTGTGTTCTTTTGTTTTAGAGCCTGCTTGACTTGAGTAAGAGTGCTTAAAAGGTCTTGTCCACCTTCTTATTGTTTACTACCCTTCTCCTCTTCCATTCATCCTAGGAGATGAATTTCTTGAGGAGGAACAATTTTAGGTTTGGGGTCAGACCCTTTTGGGCGAGGTGGCAATGACTGCGTGTGCGTAGTAGCATTAGCTTTTGGTGACAAGGCAAGCATAGATGTAGAGGATGAGAGAGTAGGCTTGGAAGGACCTGGGACAGTATGCTCCGTTGCCACTTCACCTGTCAAATGCTCTTCTCATTTCCTTGGACGAGGAGTCTATGGTGCCATATTATGCGAGGTAGAGGCGGTTGAGTGGCTTGGCCCCTTGATGATGAATGGTGTTTGCAATGTTAGTGCAGGTAGTAGTGTGATCTTGTTTACAGAAATTGTAGGGGTGGATGTTCGAGGAGGGACCCTTAGGATGAATGGTTGTTACAGCATTTTTTAGCCACTGCTGGTGTTGGTGCACTATTCTGAGGCACGCGAATCACAAATGGTTGCTAAGGCAGTTTGGGATTACTATCTACACCGATAGTGTTGATGTTGTAGCTAGCATTGTTGGCATTAAGTGGATCTATGTAAACATGCATAGATTGATTCTCGAGAACCAACTTCCCTTAATCAATCATTCATTGAATGTCATCCTTTAATGCCAAACAATAATCTATGTCATGACCACAAAGTTGATGGTAGTCATAGAACTGTTCCAGCTTGAAATTCTTAGGAATTGGTGGCTCATTGGGCAAAGCCAAAGGGGGGTTCCTAAGGAGCTCACATTACCGTTGATGCCTTTTGGCTGCCTCCTCTAACATCCGCTTATGTTGAATGTACCTCACCTCTGGTAGTTGCTTTAGAAGTTCTGAAGGCTTGATGGGCAACAGGGTATATTTAGAGCGATATTTACACTCAAAATTAGGCTTATGTGGGGTGGATGCCTCGGGTGTCGATGTGGAGGGTTGAGTAGTGTTGTTTGGGTTGGGCGCAGGGTTAGTTGGCGCACTGGCTACCTTTTTGTTGTTCTTATTGTTGGACTTAGCTTCGTTTGCCACAGTGGCCACTGTGGCTATTGCAGCCTTGCCCTTATCTTTTTCCTTCTTGATAAATGTGTTCTTGTATGCAACATAGGCTAGATCTTTACTTGCCTCGGCAATGTCTTGTATGCTCTTAGTCTGGGCAAAATCTTGACTAAGAGTTCGTGGAGCAAGGTAGTACAATTTGGACTTAATGAAGTCATTCAATGCACCCTTAAAGATGGGTAGAAGATGGGCCTCCACGATGGGCTCGTGAATCTCATTCAAGGTAGTGCTCCACCACTGTATGAATTTCTAGATTGATTCCAGTGGATCTTGCTTTATGCTCATTAACTAATCCAACGTAACTTCTAGTCTCAAGGTATACTTGAAACGAGTTACAAACTGAGTTAGAAGCTCTTCTAGGGTTTAGATAGAAGAGCGTGGGAGCACGTGGTACCAGTCCAAAGCTTTGCTCATTAGAGACATAGCAAAGAAGGGGATGATGGTATGCAACCATTGTTGTAGTAGAAGGGACTCAGATCTAAATGTTACAAGATGTGCATTGGGATCACCCTCCCTGTTGTATTTTGTAAAGTGGGGGAGTGGCACCCCTGGGGGTAATGTTAGCATGGGGACTGTTAGGCTGATGGGATCGTCATGGTAGAAATCCATGACTTGTACTGTGTTAGAACCGGCAGCTTTCAAACGCGTAATTTCTTTAATAAGGGTCTAGATAAGCTGAAATGCTTGGTCCAGACCTAGGGACGATGTAGATAGTTACGAAGTTGGTTTGACCCCCATCCTTGGATTGGGAATCTAGGTCCTCTTGCCCATCTTGAAATGCCTCGTCATAGTGAGATGTCATGTCTTGCTGCTCCGTAGGGCCTACTTGTCCGTATCAGCGGATCTAAGATCCACTAATACGTTTGTTTCAGAGGAATGGAAATACCAGGAGTGGGAATAAATTCCCTCCCATTGTAGTAAATGAGCTCAAAGATACATTTTTCTTTGAGTTCTTGGGCATCTAATGGTAGATTTTCCTAGACCTTAGCGTACAGAAAATTGTAAGCTCAGTTTGTTGTACCAAGCTCTCAAGTGATTGATTTTGGATCCTGAGAGATCGGTGTAGTCCTTGCACTGGGCTAGGTGATTGCCCAATACTTGTGGTGCCCTAAATCAAAAAGGGGAACTCAAGGTTTGAGGTAATAATAGCGGTGATTGAGGAAATCATTTTCATGAGGCTGAAAATGGTTTACGAGCAAGAAAAAACAAAGAGATAAAAAGGCGATCGGAGGCTTTTCATCTTGTAGGGTTTCAAGGGAATTGTCGTTGTGACTAGCCTATACCACACGTTGCGTAAAAAACTGCAAGGGTGTCACGTTTACACTAATAAGTGACGGGGTATAGAGAGTGTGCAGGACTAGCTGTGAGACACAAAAAGGGACATCAAAAGGTCCTCCTTCTAATGCCAAAAATTGTAGTGACCGAAAATGTTGGTGGCTAGAAACACCAAGAGGTTGCCGGGTGAATAGTTTAACCATGAATCTGTGTGAGGGCCGTGCTGGATAAAACGGAAGCAAGGCGCCCTAGATGGTCTAGTCGATCAGACAGGGACTGAATTGGTGTAACTTAACCTTACGTGAACATTATTTTGATTGCAAAATATGCGAGGTAAAATCGATAATCAATCAATGCAGGAATGAAAGAAATAATGCCAAACAACAATAACAATAAAGAAATAATTAGAATGAACTTAGGTAAGAAATTGCACTGCCGCAAGGTTGAGGGTTTAATTCTTTGCCTTGTTTGAGAGATATATAGCAAATCATACAATGCCGGAGGTGCACAGAGAATTCAAGGGTAATTAGAATGCTCAGAACGTGTCAGCTATGCTCTTGAATGCAAACTTAAAATCCAATTGCGCAAAAATGCCAACTCTTTGGATGAGAAATGCCAACTAGAAGAGCCAACACGTAAAATGCCAATGCAAAAAAGGTAACCACAAGACAGCCAACGCAATAAGCCAATCCAAATTTTTTTTCCAACCAACCCTTTGAGCATTACTCATTGGGGTATTTATAGGGCTAGGAGTAGGTGAGAAACAAGGCCTGGATGAACATGTCCTGGACCCATGAGATGTTGATGTGCCCGTACTGCATAGATGTGCAAAATTGGTTATGAACTTACTACGCGCCAACCATGTTATTGAAACTAGAGATGTTGGAATCAGGTGTGCCAACAATGCAAGAGAGAAATGAAGCACATTGAAGTAGTGTAGTTGCTTGCTACGCTATGTAGCATAGCATATCGACGTAGCGTAGCTACTTGCTATGCTATGTAGCATAGCATAGTGTAGCCACTAGTTTAAACAGAAAACTTGCATTGGAGTCACTAGCTTTTGTTGAAAGTCTTGGTGCACATTGAGCTAACCTTTGAAGCATTTTTATTGATGCACATCTTTGCTATGCTACGCTATGCTACGTAGCGTAGCAACCAATGTAACTTGCATTTTTGTCAAAATTATGGGATTTCATGAGAAAAATGTACTTTCTTTTCCCTTGCTATGTTGTCCTACGCTATATAGCATAGCACCCTATGTTGGCTGAATTCTGACCTTGGCTTGCACGAACATCTTGCCAAAACTTGTATTCGGACACTTGTTTGATTTTTTGAAGGCTCGCTCTGCTACACATGTAGCGTAGCATAGCAAACTTCTTCACTAGAAAACTTGTCGAACTGTTTTGTCCATCCTAAACACTGTGAACAACTCCTAGCGCAATTTCTGAGTAAACTGTCAGCCAGGTGAATTGTCTAGGTGGGTAGGCTAGAGAGTCCATCGGGCCTATTAGCTCTGGAGGTAGAAAACTTGCTGAAATGAATAGTCTAATTTTAGTGCATTCACTTCTTGCCAAATGGTCATGAGGCTACACTTGTGGAAATTCTTGCCTCAGTTCCAAGACCCTGGTGAAGCAAGAGTGCCTTGAAATTTTATGGTGTTTGACATAGCTAGTCCAATCACAAGTAAATTAGTGGAGGATAACACCACAATGCAATCATATACAACCTCTAGTAAGAACAACATACATCAGTTGCTCATACTGTAGCATCAATCCCATAATGAAAAGCTTAAGAGTCTTACCATAAGGCAACTCTTCAAAGGATACACAAGGATATGATCCTATATCACTATGATATGTATCAAAAAGAACCATAGATATGAAACCTTGAACATATAACACTGTTGGAGGATACACACTTATCACAACATGATTACAAAAACTATTTGATACCACCTATAACAATGTTTCCCCGATGTTGTTTGGCATCCCAAGGAAATCACTAAGATTGAATGGATTTGAGGAAGAAGACTTGGGGAATACACCTCTAAAAAAGCAAGCAAACCCTGAAAGGGATCGCGTGGTACAACAGCTTCTTGACAAGAGAATACACCTCAAGGAGAATGTCTAAATTCCAAATGAGGACTTAGCAAACAAGTATATCAACAACCCCATTGACATCATTGGTGGAAGGGGAGACAATGTATCCACAAGGGGTGCCTCATCCCTAGACCCCTCATAATTTGGTACAAGGTCTAGCAAGGCACTGCATCAAAACTATCTAGTCTTGGTTACCTAGATATTTGCAGCCATCATAAAATCAAGTCCATATAGTTGTTCATGAGAGGATTGTATGAAGTAAACTTAGAAAGGGATGCAATAGGAGGGAGTCATGTTGTTGGCTTGGTACCAATAAGCTAGGGTGGATTTTCTAACACTTGAATGCCACTTAAGGACACATCAGAGTGTTCCATGGTTCCTGAACCATGGGGAGAGACCAAGAGAACCTCTATCTTGGGACAACTCTCACATTAATACTATTAACAACATTGAACATATTCATAGCTTTTATTTACCTCAGGCATGTGCATTTAATACTTTATAAATTTTCTATATAAATTTTACCCATCACCAAAATTTACATTATCGAAAACATCAAGAATTCAATAATATCAAAAGCATCATTGATAGTTTCATTTTATAATGTCTTTGTCATCATCATTTTAACCTTATCCTAACAAAATGGGATCAACTGTATGAGTTCTTTTTTTCCATTTATCTCTATGTAGAGCTAGATATTTTTTTTATTTGTAGTTTCTTCAAATTATCATTGATCATTTTTTCCATATATTTTTTGGTCTTCATATGATGTGTAACAACGTTATCCCCAACATGTTGTTCAGCATCCCAAGAGTCTCTATAAGTAGATTCAAATTCGGGATGGAACTCAAGAGGTATACACCTTAGCTGTCAATAGTCTTCAAACACATGTCAACAAACAAATTGTTAGTGTTAGCATGTGACTTGAGTGATGTTTCAAGCAAGTTAAACATGTAACACTAATAAAAGTTAGATAGCACTTTCTTGCTTCACTCACATGGACACAATGGGGACTACCAACTAGACCCTCCAGATTCATCACTGCATGCTAGTAGTTGGTGTTGTGCTCTAATGAGTGCACATAGCATCCCATAGCACATCCCATGACACACCTGATTTACATCCCAATGCAAAGTTGAATTATGAAACCCTTCTAAGAAAGGTCCTACTAAGTAGGGTAATGAGGAACGTTGTAGCCTTCTCTTACAAATGCATAGAACTATCATGCTAGGATGTTTCTAAAGACACAAGAAGTGAAGGACTCTTGTGTTTGCATGATCCCAAAACTATGGGGGAGGTAAGAGGCCACCATCAACCTTGCTATCTTTGTCGCAATCCTTACCCACTTAAAATGAGCAATGACCTTGGAGCATAGCCTAGGTAACCCACAAGGTGGATACACCAAAGCCAAAGTAGGATTCCATCAATTCTAGGGAAGTAAACTCATGCAATTTAGTGTCTAATTCAAAAGGACCTTAGTTTTTGGAAGGTCCAACTGCTAGAGTCTGAGACCTTAAAGCTTTTTGTTGAACTTGACCATCTTCATAAGATCTGGACTTGTCATAGCATCCAACATCGAAGTCAAGAACAATACCATTTAAGAATTGGTATGTCCATCCTTCCACACCCTACTTGAGATGTAGGACTATAGAAGAACTCCTAGTGGCTTGTCATAGTGACATGATAGAATGCACCAAGCTAAGGGATTTATGAGTCCAAGGCATCCCTTGATTCACTTATGCCCAAAGCTTTAGGAGTCTCAAGACCAACATAGTCTTCTACCTATGTGAAACTTAAGTCCCATTGCCTATATAGTTTCTCAAAAAACTCTAGGCATTCCCCTATTGAAGGTAGGCTTTCATGGGAACACATCCTTGAATCCTATGAGTCAACACATGTCATGACTCTTCTAGTCTATTCAATCCTCATCTTTATGAATTTTTTTTCATAGAAGGATTTCATCCTATCACTAGAGAATCCATGAATATGATTAATTACTTGCATCCAACAGAAGTCTTGAATTAAGTGTTCTTGGGACCTCAAATGATTTAATGATTCCCAACTATCATATGAGTCTAGATGATGTTTCCAATGAACAAGAAATTCTACTTTTGTTTTAGGACCATGCTTAGTGGTCCTATAGTTTCAGATGTAGTTAGCTCTTCCCTTGTATAGATTATATACAAGGTCATTCTTAGATCATGAGAACTCTTTTAGGATAAGGAAATCCATTAGGAAATGGCTTCAGCATGTTGACATGAAAAACTAGATGGACTCAGTCCATATTGATAGGTAGCTAAAGCTCATATTTCATAAGGTTAATCTTATTGATGATCTAGAAGGGACCATCATATTGCCTCATCAATTTGGATGTAGTTCCCTATTTTAGCTTAAAGTGGTGAGGGTCCAATTTTAGGAGAACCCAATATCTTACCTTGAATTCACAGGGTTGGAATTTTTGATTTGCATGTTTTTTTTTTCATACACTTCAACATCCTCTCTAGATAATCCCTTATAGTTTTAACATTTTTAGACCACACCTTTAAGAACTCATTTGTTGTGACATGTGATCCTTGTAAAGAGAAAGAGATCATATGTGGAGTAATGGGCTAACTTTCCATTACTAGTTTTATGGGAGAAAACCCCATGGTTGAAGACTTTTGGATGTTGTAGCTCAGTTGGGCAATCCCTAATAGAATAGGCTAGTTCTTCTAATCACTGCAGACATGGTGGTGAAGGTACTCCTCAAGCATACAATTCATGCACTTCATTTGTCTATCTATTTATGGATGAAACCTTGTCGATAATTTGAGGGTGGTTCCCATCATACCAAACAAGGATTTCCATAAGGCACTTGTAAATTTGGGGTTATAATCTAATACTATGCTCATAGGTAGCCCAAAATATCAAGGTGCCCTATCAAAGTAATATGTTGCAGTGTCCTTAGTTGAACATTGGGATGGATAGGAAACAAATATGGTGAGCTTAGAAACTTTGTCCACCACCACAATGATGCTTCTTAGACCTTGCACATTCAGTAGGCTTGTGATGAAGTCCATTGTCACTATAGCACATGAGAATGATGGGATTTCAAAAGGAAGGAGGAGTCCACTAGGACGCTCCATAGAACCTTTGTCATATTGGCATACCAAGCACTTATGGACATAGGTAATTACATCCTGATATATTTTTGGCCTAAAGAAAGTTCTCTCGATTAGTGCCAGTGTTCTTTGTTGTCCAAGATGCCAAACCCATTGGGTATCATGGAACTCTTGAATAATCTCCTTACGAAGGTTGTTCCAATCTGGAACATAAATCTAGTTATCCTAGAAGCAAAGTAGTCCATCTATCATTTTGAAATGCAGTTATCACCCTGTCTCTATTAATTTCATGAGGGTAATGACCTAAGGGTCCCTTTTTAAACCATCTTGGATTCTAGCTAATAACACCTGATCACATTCGATGTGCTAAATTTGCAACTTGATGATAAAGAAGATCTATGAGGTGGGTTGAGGATAGTGATTTAATGCATCCATCACCACATTCTCCTTTTTGGAGTAGTAGGTTAGCTGCAAATCAAATTCAAAGAGCATGGCCAACCATAATACTTGTTTGGGCCTCAACTTAGTTTGATTAAGAAGATAGCTCGTAGTCAAATTATTAGTCTTTGGATGGACATAGCTTCCTAGCAGGTAATGCCTCCATGATCTTAAGCAATGGATAATAGAAAATGTTTCTTTCTTATGGTTATGCCATCTCTACTCTACTTGATTTAGCTTTTGAGGCTCATAAGTGATAGGATGACCCTCCTATAGCAACATGCCACCAATTGTGTCATCTCTCACATTAGTATATACCTCAAAATGTTTTGCGAAATCTGGTAGAGCCAATACTAGATGGGAGGTTAAGGCCTGTTTGATTTTATTGAAGGCCTAATAATAGTTTGAGTTCCATTGTCATGGGGCTTCTTTCTTTTGTAGATTTGTCAGAGGAACAACAACACTTGAGAAATTTTTGATAAATTTGCGATAGAAGCTAGCTAATCCCATAAACTCTTAGACCTCATGGACATTAGTGGGAGTAGGCCATTGGCATAAAACCTCTACTTTTTTGGGATTTGGTTTAATCTATCCATTCCCCCACAAGGTGTCCAAGAAACTTCAACTCTATATAACAAAATGCACAATTTTCCTCCTTAATGTACAACTATTTTGCCTGTAGTTTCTCAAGGACTAGTTGTATGTGGAAAGCATGCTGCTCCATGGTTTGAACGTATACTAAGATATCATTGACATATATGACTATAAGTTTGTTAAGAAATGGTTGGAATATCTCATTCATCAGAGTACAGAAAGTGGCCAGTGCATTACATATCCCAAAGAACATCATAGTTCATTCATATGATCCATATTTGGTCACACATGTAGTTTTCTCCTAATCTCCCTTTGTAATGCAGACCTGATAATATCCTTGACAAAGGTGTAGTTGGGTAGAATATTGTGCCCTTGCTAGTTGATCAAACAAGTCAAAGATGAGTGACATCAGATACTCTTTATCCTCCTTGGTGACAAACAACACAGGTGCTCCATAAAGGGGTTTCAAGAAATGAATGTATCCATTGGATGTTGGACTCTCAAGTTTTTTCTTTAACTTCTTCAATTATAACCTTGTTAACTGACATGATCTTTGGATAGATGGGTTGGTACCCAATAGTAATCATATTTTATGATCTACCATCCTTTGTGGAGGCAAACTTCCAAGTAGCTCATGTGGCATGACATCTTAGAAGTGGTCTAATACCTTATCTATCCATGGATTAATGGATGTTTAATGCTCACTAGCCTTAGAAGGATCATTAGTTTACATAGCTAGAAGAATATTTCATGTCGGATACCTCAAAAAATGTTTCATTATAATAGGGGAAACAATTTAAGGGCTAGGCCCCTCATCCTTTCTAATTTATGCCCTATGAGTTTGGATTAGGTAATATGAGCTTTCATGAGAAATAAAAATCAGGTGTAAATGTGGTGTAGTAAAAACCTTGGCCTTGCATAATAATTCCTTTCCCAATATGACATCAAAGGAATTCATATCTAGAATTGAGAAATTGAGAGCTTCCTACCATGATCCCACTTGAACCAAAGTATTTTAGTAGATACTAATAAACCAAAGGGGTTGAAACTTTGCAAGTTTGCAAGAAGCTTGAATTGGTTCTACTTCTAGTTGCAAGTCCCTTACCATGGATGGAACCATATAATATTGACTAGCCCCATTATCAATTATGTCACTTTTCTCAAGCTCATAGTGATTGGGGCCAATTGGACGTGGTGTAAATTATTAGGATCAACAATTTTGAAGATTTTGACTCATAACCTCTACATAACCATATTAGATAGCCCCATCATAATAGTTAACATTTGTTGTTCCCTTGTGATGCTACCATCTATAATTTGGAGGCATGGATCTAGATGATACTCAAGGGTCATCAACTAATTTCCCAAAGTCTATCCCTACCTATTTTTAGCCCTTCTAGAGTTGAGAGGATCATTTTTCGAAAGGGTCATTTCTCACTAGTTGATTACTGTGACACAAGAAATATTGCATTGGTCCCCTAAAGGGTCCTCCCAAGAATTGTTTCTTGTTGGCACTAGGTTGCCATTTTCTTCTTATATCTTTATGTTTCTATTGAGATCCTTGGTTTCTTGGAGGACCATGTGTAGGAAAATTGCCTTGTTGAATCAATTTGAATGTGTTTCCACCTTTGGTGGATTCAACATCTATTTTCTAAGAGTGAGAGGGTGTGTCCTTATTTCCCTTTCAAGGTTTATCCTTATTTGGGTTTGAAGAATTGAAATCAAGGAAGGTACTAGCAACAATGGTAGCCTCAATGAGAGTGTTGATACCTTTTTGGCATAGTTCCATCTATGCCCCAGGTTGCAACTCATTTACAAATTTGAAAAAATGATCCTGATCTTCCATACTGGGAATTAGTATCATGAGCTCTTGAAAGGCATTGATATAATCTTCAAACTTAATTGAATGTTTTATGAACTCAAGCTTGGTGTCAGTTACCCACTCTGAGTTCCTTGGGTAGAGCTATTTTATCAAAGCTACTTTGAATCTTTCCTAGGTGTCTATCGTCTTAGTTGTAGTACCCTTCTCTTAGGCATTAAGGAGGTTGAGCCACCATAGATTAGCACTTCTTGTGAAGTACTAAGATGGAGTGGAGACCTTCTAGGCTATAGGAACATCCCTAATAGACAAATACATCTCCACATCATGAAAAAATGCATCAATTTTGGCATTGTTCCTCTTGCCATCATAGGACCCCAATTGTTTTGCTTTGATTTGAGCCATGACCATGGGCTCTTCTACTATGCATCTTACTAAGAAGGACTTTAGGATGGTATTTTCAATTTTTAACTCAAACAACTCCCAATTCACTCCAACCTGGGCATCCTCCATAACCTTTACTTGAATAATTAGGTCATCGACTAGAGATGCTTTTGTTTGTGCCTCCTAAAAGGATTCAAAGAGGTCCTTATAGAGGTTCAACATACAATCCAAATGGTCCTTAAGGATTGAGACCTTTGCCTTTTCCACCTTCACTTCGTCCTTAGAGTGAAGGTGCATCTTGTCTTGCAGTACATACATTTCTTTAAGAATGTAATGGATTACATCTACACTCTTTAGCCTAGGGCTGGCTAAGGCCTCATCAAAAACTTTAACTTGGTCTCATAGATGTTAGAATCTAGTCTAATCATGACCAAGTTTGACATCAACCTCTAGGTTGGCCTGGTCCTCAACCTTTTTTTTAGATTTTCTATGCTCCATCTTGGCAAAATGGAAACATTTCACAAGGCCATCCACAAAGAAGAAGTGCCTAGTAGAAGTTAAAAATGAAAACATTACAAACCACAAACCTTCTCTATCCCTTTATTGAGTAAGTTTCACTGATGAATAGTGTAAGGCTTTTATACCGCTTGTAACAATGTTTTCCCCAACATGTTGTTTGGCACCCCAAGAGTCCTTATAAGCAAATTTATATTTGAGATAGAACTCAAGAGGAATACACCTTAGCTATCAATAGTCTTGAAATGCGTTCCAAAGAATAAATTGTTAGTGTTAGTATGTGATTTGAGCAGTGTTTCAAGCAACTCAAATGTGTAACACTAATAAAAGCTAGATAGCACTCCCTTGCTCTGCTCACATGGACACCACAAGGACTACTAGCTAAACCCTCTAAATTCATCATCACATGCTGGTAGTTGGTATCATGCTCTAATGAGTGCACACAACATCACATAGCATGCCCCATGACACACTCGGTTTACACCCCAATGCTGAGTTAAACTACATAACCCTCCTAGGTAAGGTCATACTAAGTGGGGTAATGAGGAAAAGCATGAAATTGCCATGCTAGTATAGTTTTGAAGACACAAGGAGTGGAGGACTCCTTATATTCCCATGATCCCCAAACCATGGCGGAGGTAGCATGCCACCATCAATCCTACTACCTCTCTCACATTATGTTTGTATTATGTAGTTCATCGCTTCTAGTAACATTAAACATCCATTGAAACATTCACATATCTACCATGCTCATTTTTTGTTCATGCTCCTTTTATATTGCCTAGCATTAAGCACCATATAAAATAGTAGTACCATTCAATTTTGATGCATTTTTAAAAGAACTGTATTGATTTTTTAGTTTTTTATGGTATAACTATGAAGGATTCTCAACATAAGAAGCATTGAGGATAATTTATAATTATGGTTTATATTCTAGCTACCCAAATTTATTTGAATCATGGCAAGTAGTAATGGTATTTCCTTTTAGCACTTATTGTAAATAAGGAATTTTCAAATAGAATTTAATTAAAGGTGTACTAAGGTCTTAATAATCACTTGAGATATGAAATGATTTAATGAAAATTTTACTAATAGGCCTTTCATAATCATAGATAGATTGGTGTAAAGTTTATTGCATTTGGAGTAATGTTAAATAGAGAAGAAATAGTTAAAACATATGTTTTCTAGAGATATTCTTTATTTCAAAATTTTTATTTAATTATTTTTTTTATCTTACAAAATTTATTTATTTATTTATTTAAAAAATTTAAACTAAATATACTTTTATTAATTTACATATTTTGAAGAATGCATCACATGAGTTGGAGATGAGAAGAATTCAAGTAGGCTTATCAACAAAGAAAGATGATAATTTTGATTTGCATTTTGGGCTAGAATATAAATGGAAAGATGATGAGCAGCAAGTACCTCCTACGCCCAACCATACGAATCATAAGCGTTCACACATGATCCAGTCAAATTTTGCAAACGGGACTAGTTGTGACATTTAGATTGTTAAGCCTTCATCACAGGACGTTGTCTTCCCACTTGGACTAGTGATAGCTTTGTCATGTATGGTTTAGTCCAAAGTCAGGCATATGATGGTGATGAGCCACGATATTGCATCCGCGATATTGAGTACATGATATCACATCTGCAATATCATGTGCACGATATCAGAGCCTTCCAAGCGATATCGAGGCCTACCTTGTTTCCTAGAAATAAGTGGCGGGCACACTTGGTTTGCATAGTTAGTCTTAGTTCCTTACCCAAAATCTTGCCTTTTTCCCTTTCTAGAGATAGAATTATTTCTGAGTGCCCACAGTAGGAGTCATAAAGTGAACGTATCTTTATTTGAGCATTGTGTACCTGACCACACCTTGTGTATGGCAATAACGATGAACTTTGTGATAAACCTTGCAACATTTAGAATAGATTAATTAATGTTAATTACTATTAATTAATGCTTTTCTTAGTTAATTAATGTTCTCTCTCTCTCACCATGCAACTCTCCTAAGTAAGCACACATAGTATGATCACTTCAAGCATGCATTTAACACTTGGTAACCTAGTAATGATTAGCGTTTGGTAATCCCAGTAGTGTTGCACTGGTTCAAGATGTGTATGGTAAGTGAGAATGGATGCTGGTGTTAGGAATAGTTAAAGCATAGTTAAGTAGTTAAATTAAAATTAGTTACTTAGCTATCTCTCTCCTCCCTTTGTAGCACTAGGACATAAAAACTATAAAAAATCATGTGCCTCAAGTTTACTTAACCATACAATCATGCTATACAAGTAAGCTTGGGAAGACAATGATTGACTAACCTGTCCTTGTTCCACAAAGGTGTCTAAGCACTTAGTCCTTGGAATTCAACCAGATCATGCGTGTATGCTCCTATTCGTATGGTTGAGCATAGGGATACCTCACCACTCATTATATGGTTAATGTTGTTTTGGCCTAAGAAGATAAATTCTAAACTAGTCTAAGGGCAATGAGTGTCCATTCCTAGGTTATTGTCCATGTCCCGAATCCACATATCTAGTATACAAGTTTATGCTCAAAATTGGTTGCGCTCATTCCACCAATTGATTAATATGCATGAAATCATAAATATTAACTAAGTACATGAAGAATAAATTGCATGGAAAGTAAATCTAATATAAGTTAAAGTGCTACAATGAATGCGAATCAATCTCAATCTTATTGTCTTTAATGGAATGTGTCTAGGTACAATGCCACTTGGATAAGATGTTGTACAACTGACTCAAATTCACACTATGGGTAGTCACTAACTGTTTCCTAAGATCACTGAACGAAACTACAATGGTCTAGCTACAAAATGATCAAAAGGTACCAAATACATGATGGGTGCTCATGTATTTATAGGCAAAAATAGATAGGTTCCTATCAATGAGTATGCATTGATGGGATTCCATTGACATAAGTAAGTTATAGCAGATGCAACATTGCAGATCAATGTAGCATTTGTGATATAGCAACCAATTGAGATGCACCGATAGGGATGCTATAACATAGATGCGATGTAGCTTCAATGATATAACATCTATGATATCTTAGCCAATTAATAATTCATTATGCTCATTCTTTCGATTGATTAACATGCATGGAAATGTAAATATTAACTAAGTACATGGAAAGTAAATTGCATGAAAAGTAAATATATTCTAAGTCAAAGTGCTATAATGAATATGAATCAATCTTGATCTTATTACAATTCATGGAATGTGTCTAGGTACAATGCCACTTGAATAAGAAGTCATACAACTAACTCAAATCCACACTACAAGCACTCATTGATTGTTTTCTAAAATCATGAAATAAAACTACAAGAGTCTAGCTACTAAACTAACAACAGGTCCCTCATATGCAACAAGTGCTCACATATTTATAGGTGAGGAAAGATGTTGCATCGATGCATATGCGTTGATGTAGCAACACATGCATTGATGGGAATGCATTGACATAGCTAAGTTATAGTAGATGTGATATCACATCTATAATATAGCAAATGTGATGTAGCATCTATAATGTACCAGCCAATTGAGGCACACTGATAGGAATGCTAAAACTTAGATGTGATGTAGCATCTACAATATCTTAGCCAATTAATGATTCATCATACCCCCATGAATAACTAAAAAATCATCTTCAAGTTAACAAAATAGGACTAAGCTTTCTTTACAAAATTGAGAATGTGTGGGATTATTGATTGACTCTAACTACTAAATGACTCTGAATGCTACATTACAAAATTTTATTTAAGTGGGTGTACTACAAAATGACAAAAAGAATGGATAGATAGTAAAGTTTATAAAATTTTTAGAGGTCTTCAAAAATCCATTGTAGATAAATCTTCTTATTGTCACTAGCGATGATAGACTTCCAACTTTGATTATTTTGTCGATGCTTCTCTTTTTATGTAGAACATTCTTGAAGGATGAACTAAAATGTTGCCTCATCATCCCATGGATTTAGCAAACATGTGATGTTTCAGCCTTAATCCTTACATGTACTACTATGTGTCCATGGGTATATCCTCCTTTGTCCTTTTCTTGGTTGTGTTTCCTTGCCTAATAAAAGACCTTTGACCTTAGGCTTTTCCTTTCAGCATCACCTATGATCACCAAAGAATCATCATTAGTTTTGGTAATTTTTTGTTATGATTAACCCTTTTTGGATCCCTTAGTTAGCTTAAAATGTTAGCATTTAAGCATAAGGTGATGAAAAAGTACTATTCCCAGGGCTATGAGGTAACTAAAATCATGAAGTTGTTCATAGTATTTTGATTAATTACTATTAGCTACCTTAATGTTTGAAAATAGAATGTTAAAAAATTTCAAAAATTTCAAAAATCACATCTGTAGGCCCCACAATTATTGAGCGTAACTCCAAAAGCATACAAGTTTCAAACAATTAAAACCAAAGGTCTAGTTTAAATGATGGCCAAGAAATATTGAATTTGAAGGATATTTCAGTAGAAAAGTAGTAAAAATTAATTTAACTTGATAAGAAGTAGTCCCAAAATCATACATAAGTTTAGAGAAGCTATTAATAATGTTTTAGAAAATGTGAGGTTTAGTTCAAAGACATGATTGACAAAAGTTATGCAAGTGGGTCCTCCCCAAAGCAAGCTCATGCCATAATGCCCTTGCATAACTACTTTTATAGATGTTCATGGGCATTGTAGAAGTTAAATGTAGATCATGCCTTTGTTTCAAAAAACACACAAAATCCATGGTTAGGATGGTGTACTATACTATACAAAACTAAGAGGCTCTTGATTACTCTGATGATCAAAAACATTGATGGTTGGAACACTAAGAGGTTAGCAGACGTATAGCCTAACCCAGAGTTCATGTGAGGGCTATGCTGGAAACAAAGATGAGGTAGCCTAAATAGTATTTTTGATTGAATAGGGACTTATAAGGTGTTATGACGAATGTGTGTGGAGGGGGTTTATATAGTGTTACCAATGGGCATCAAGGCTAGCTAAGCCAGAGTGTAGTGGGATGTCTCGACCTGAGAACGGTGGTGTAAATGTCAAATGCATACAAAATAGCAAGAAAACATGAGTGCTATGCTAAGTGCCAAATAAAAAATGCTTGAAAATGTAATGGAACTTGAGAATGGAAGTGCACCATCCCAAACGCGGGGAGCGTAGCAATTGCAGGAAAAGAGGTGAGACTGATACGTGGTGTACAGGAAAGCACAATGGTAGTGTAGTAGTGTAGTCATAGTCTTTGGGATGTTTGGGCTGTGGAATTGATGACCACCATGGGGAATAAACTTATCAAGTTGGTTACTATGGTGTTCCATGAGCAAAGTGGTGAACTACATGTTGGATAGCATGCACTAGTGGTCCGATGGAATCCTGGAGTGCACCAAAGTGTTATGTGTGCTTAAGTGCAAGAGTGCCAAAGGATGCTAAGAATGCCAAAATGGCCAATGCCGTTTTGATTTTCCAACCCCTAAAATGTTGAGCATAGTGGTATTTATAGGGTTATGATTAGTGCGAAATGAAAATCGGGTGCCATGTGGCATGAGGGTAGGTAGGGCTACGCTAGATCCAGTTACGCTTCCACAAGAGTAGCAAGTTCTATGCTCTAGTGTATTGCAACAAATCCCCATAGATTGTTGAACTGTGACTACATTGCTAAGACTACATGTGCCAAAGGTTGAATGACCACAATGTACCTACAAATAGTGCAAAAATAGTGCAACTTGAAGGCTATGCTTTGGGACTATGTCTTCCCCTCTTTGGAGTAGGGTTAAGCATAGGTACAATTTGGGGGACCAATAGGGGGTGTAAAAGAGATACAAAATGCCGATATTGCTTGTTGGAGGAGTGTTGGAGCTGAGATGAAGGTTGATGCTAAACTTGGAGGCTTTTGGAGGTTTTTGAAGGCTTCTCTATAGTGCTACGCTAGCTACGCTCTGGAGCGTAGCATAACGCTTAGTCAAACTTTGCAAAATTGGATGTCCAACACTAGCTACACTCTTGTGCATAGTAGGGATACTTGGAAAAATTTGATAGAATTTGCAATTTTTCTTCATGCTACGCTAGCTACTCTCTGGGGTGTAGGAGGGGTAGCGTTAGAAATTAGAAAATTTATCAAATTGTTCCTTCATAATGAGCTATCTTAATAGCTTAACACTTAGGCAAACTAGCCACTGAAATGTGTGTTATGTTGGCTATGCTCTAGAGTGCAGTAGAGTGTAGAAACCCTAGGAGTTAGAAAATTTGCAGAATTACTTCTTCCATCCCAAGCCATTCTGCAATTTCTAGCTTTGCACTCGAGCAAACTAGCCATAGAAATGTGTGTTACACTAGCTACACTTTAGAGCGTAGTAAAGCATAGCACAACACTTAGAAACATTTTCATGCAACTACTGTTAACACTTAGAAAATCTTGCAAAATAGGCCCTATGATGCATGCTACACTAGCTACACTATGGAGTGTAGCACAAAAACTTAGAAGAATTTTCCAAGTTTTGACACTTAAACAAATTTGTAGTTAAAGTGCTGAAGCCTGAAATTGGTGGTGTTTCCTTCATCCCTCTTTGTTGACATCTAGAGGAGTGGCCTGAGAGATGTCGACAAAGAATACAAAACACCACAGCAAACATGACATCAACATTGTTTATTAGTACTTGATTAGATAATGCTTCACCATGCTTGAGAGTGCTAATGGAAGAAAGTATGGCAAGGAGCAGGTTAAGGAGATGGACCAAGTGATAGCAAGTGGGAGGGATGTCCTTTGTGCATGTGGCTGTAGGATGTGGCACCATGATGGCTTGCTACCAAACCATGATCCCTTATTGGAGTGCTTGTGAGGGAGTCAACATATGAAGATGGCTTTCCCCTAAAATTTTGACCCCTTGTTAGAGTGCTTGTGAGATGATTGATGCAGGATTGGATTGGTTACCAAATGATAGCTTTGCTATTTTTTCTTGGGCACTTATTTTATCCCATTTTTTGTTTTGTTTTTTTTTTCTTTTTTTTTGTGCTAACTAGAAGATGTTTCTTGTCGGGTGGACTACATGCTGCCCAATAAGATTTCCTTATAGGTAACCATGTCGCATTTGTAGGATAGGTGTTTCCTCCCTGAGATGAATTGTGTTACATTTTCTTAGGCTTTGACCAGCTTGTAAAGGATCTCCATGGGATAAGTTGCATTATTTCTAGCATGGGTTCTGCAGCTAACTAAAAAAAGTGTGCCATGTGGATCAAAGAAGCTTTCCAGGAATGTTTGGGAGATGTGAGGTAAAAGAATGGGTAAATGCGAATAGGCTATGGTAGAGTAAAAGGGATGTGCACTCTTAAGAGACTTGATGAGTCAAAGCAGCACGTCAAAGTAGTGTCGTGACTTGCCATTGCAATGAAATGCATCTTTAAATGACCACCACCAAGGCTTCATCCTACAAAAACAACATAGAGAAAACAAGAAACAACCACACCATGTGAGATGAGAGCGAACTCCTGGTTGCAAGGGCATTGTAATGGTCGTGAGTGCTGTGTTAGTTGTAGGTGCATGTAGTGTCCAAAGTAGGAAGACTAGTGCAAGTATCAGAGCTAGCAGGCTACAAAAGCTCTAGCAGCCACACCATAAGCGAGCACCCAAGCGGGTAAGGGCATTCCCAATGTAGATGCTCAAGACTCCTCACCAAGGATAGGAACTTGGAAACTTGACAACTTAGCAGTGAGCTAAGCTACTAGATGCTCTTCCTAGCTTGGGCAATGGTGAGGGCTGGAGGATGGCAATGCTATGGTTGGGCCATAGTACTGCTAGGACTCTAGCGAGTGATGCTAATAGTGAGAGATTCCACCAAGATGAGTAGCAATGGTGGCGGTAGCTTTAGAACATTAGCAAGATGCCTCAAGGCATCTTTGGAGGATCAACAAAATGTTGAGGGTAGTGATGCTAAAAATGTTCTAGAGGTCTTTTCCTTGATAATGTGAACTCTATTCTAGAACTACAATGCCATGCCTTGCCCTGCTTGAGAGGTGTGGACAGGTGACATAGGGTTGGAAGTATTCGTGCTCGCTTGTTCATAGAATTGTACATGTTGAGCTATGTGTGTTGAACTACGAACCTAGTTTAAGGTCCTGGTAGACCACATGTTATGCTAGTTTAAGGTCCTGTTAGGCCATGATGTGCTACTTTATAGTCCTAGCATACTATTGTGTGCTAGTTTAATGTTGTAGCAAATGTTGGATTTTCAGTTTAAGGTAATAGCATACCATGCTATGGGTGCTAGTTTAATGTCATAGCCCAAAGACATTTTGTGCCACTTAAACATTATAGTGGACATCCTATGCTAGTTTAACATCGTAGCAGATGTATGCTTACCTTGCTATGTTGATGTTGCATGTTAGGCATAGTAGGGATTGAGGTATGAATGGTTGATTGGGTTGGAAAACACATTTCCATCTAGATTAGCAAGCTTGAATGCTCCATTGTCATTTGCCTTTGTGACCAATAAATACCCTTAACAATTAGTTGATAATTTGTTCATGAGTTTGCAAACAACCTTGAGGACCAGGTCCCCTTTCTTGATCGGGCATTAATGCTAATTGTGACGATGTTTTTGTCATTGCTATTCCTGGTACCACTTGATCCAATTAAGTGTCTACATGCACTTCTCCTCTATAGAGTCGAGGCCAATGGTTCTCAACTCATCATTCTGAACCTCATCAATGAAGCTTCAGAGGATCACATGGAGTGATGGAACTTGCAATTCAAGAGACAACATTGCTTCAGACCCATACACAAGGCTATATGGCATCTTACTGGTTGTTCTATGTCGTGAAATAGGCCCATAGTGTGTAGACTAGCTGCTCGTGCCATTATGGTTTGCTACTGCTAAGGATCTTTTTTAAAAGGTTGATGATGACTTTATTTGTAGCCTTCACTTCGCCATTCTCCTATGACTAGTATGATGATGAAAAGGAATGTTTGATGCTAAGGTATTTGTAGAAGGCTTTCATTTTTACACTACTAAATCGTGGCCTATTTTCCATGGCTATAGCTATGGGTAGACTGAATCGGGTCACTATGTTGTCAAGGATAAATTTCCAAACCTAATGTGACATTGTTTTCCTAAGGGAAATGGCTTCAATTGACTTGGTAAAGTATTCAATTGTAGTTATGATGAAGCTATGTCCTACAAAAAACTTAGGCATGATAGGTTCTATGATAGCTTTAAGTTGCTTAACTTCTTCAATCAATGTTTGGATGAGCTAGAACACCTAGTCCAAACTTGAGGCAAATGTAATAGGTTGCATTAGTTGTGCTGTCCATTATGCCATTTGAGCAACCCACAGCCCTGCTATGGGCTGTGTGACCACATGGGATGCTTGTTACATGTGCTACTGCATGTATTATTATGTGTGTGGCTATTGTGCCATAGGCACAAAGGCTAGGATCCACCACATGGTTGTGGCTTCGGTTGTTGTGGGAGGTGCCAATAAGATGAGTGGGACAAAGGACACCTAGCTCCTGTGTGGCTAAGAGAAGGGCACCATGTACATGTCTGGCTATGTTGAAATCAAAGATGTCGACATGGAAGACTATGTAGACTAGGCCAAGATGATGAAGGGAAGGATGGTAGATAGTCCTGCACCCTGATGTACTTATAGTACTTTGTGGCTCATTACCATAGGCATGGACCTTGGAGGCAAGAGTGATGTCGTTGCCTCAAAGAAGATAGATGACTAGGACTAGTGCAAGATGAAACTAGAAATATGCTACTAGACAAAGGCATAAAAAGGCTTCTCGCTCTCCGAATGAGCCTTGAATTCATCTTTCCCATCTTGCAAGGGCTCATCATAGTCTGTTGTTGCATCATGCTCATTAGGACCACTTGTTATAATGAGTTGGTTCAGTAAGCACCAAACGTTGTAGGTAAGTGGAATGAAAGCATTAGGTGAAGGGAGGAATTCCTTTCCATTTTAGTGTATAATATCAAAGCTTCAGTTAGCATCTAGTTCTTGGTAATCTAGGGATAGATCCATCTAATGTTTTGCATAGAGAAAGTTGTATTTTTCATTATCAAGTGCCATGTGCTTAGGCAGTTGATTGTGTAATCTAAGTGATTATTGTTATGCCAATAGAGGACTGGGTGGGGGATCAATCTCTACTACTTGTTGGATAGGGCAAGTAACCTCCATGCTTAGAGTAGAGGTTGAAGGTTGCATGGGATTCATGCTACTATGCTATGTAAAAATGCAAGAAAAGATAGCACTAAACAGAAAATGGCCAAGTGCAGAGAATGCTAGAAAAATGGCTAAGTACATAAGTGCTGAAATATTGCAAAAACAAGCCAAAAATGGCTAACTCTAGAAATGCTACTAAAAATGACAAACTTTGGTATTACACTCACTATGATGGAGGCTACTATACTCTCATTGAGAACTTGTTATGCTTTCCAGAGCATTCAGAGTTTTGAATACAATGGATACATTTGGGCTTTCATCTTGCAAGGTTCCAAGGTAATCGACAACTAGAACCAATCTACACTAGCTGACTTGTAGACAACTCCTACGCTGGCTTAGGATCAAGCTACTGTCGTTGCAAGTCCACAGGGGTGTTACATCTATGCTAGCTTGATGGTAACAAAGGTGTAGAAATCACATGGGACTACCATTGAATGCAGAAGGAATGACATGCCCTTCTTCTAGTGCCAAAAACTATGATGATTAGAAATGTTGGTGGCTAGAACACTGAGAGGTTAGTAGATGTATAGCTTAACTACTAGTCTATGCAAGGGCCATGTTGGAAATGGAGATGGGGTACCCTAAATGATCTTGTCAATCAAATAGGGACTTATAAGGTGTTATGATGAATGTGTGTAGAGGGGATTTATACAGTGTTACTGGTGGGCATTAGGGTCAACCAAGCTACAACATAGTAGGATGTCTCAACTCGAGAATGACAGTGTAAATGTGCAAATGTGTACGAAACAACAAAAAAAGAGGAGCGCTATGCTAAATGCTAAAGAAAAAGTGCTTGAAAATGTAACAAAACTTAAGAATGGAAGTGCACCACCCCAAACGGGGGAAGCGTAGCAATTGTAGGAAAAGAGGTGAGAGTGATACGTAGTATACAAGCAAGTACATTGGTGGCGTAGCAGTGTAGTCATAGTCTCTAGGGCATCCGGGCTATGGAACTAAAAGCTACCATGGGGATTGAACTTGCCTAGTTGGCTACTACGGTGTTCCATGGGCAAAGTGATGAACTACATGTTGGACGACATGCACCAGTGGTTCAACAGGGTCTTGGAGTGTACCAAAGTGCTAAGTGTGCTTGGGTGCAAGAGTGCCAACGGATGCTAAGAGTGCAAAATGTCCAATGCCCTTTTGATTTGCCAACCCCTAAAATGTTGAGCGTAGGGGTATTTATTGGGTTAGGGTTAGCACAAAATGCAGATCAGGTGTCATGTGGCATGAGGGTAGATGGGGTTATAGTAGACCTAGCTACACTCCCATGGGAGTAGTAAGTGCTATGCTCTAGTGTACTACAACGGATCCCCAGAGACTGCTAAGTTGTGACTACGTTGCCAAGACTACATGTGCCAAATTTTGAATGACTACAATGTACTTGCAAATAGTGAAAAAATAGTGCAACTTGGAGGCTATGCTCTAGGACTACGTCTTCCCCTCTTTCGAGTAGGGTCAAGTGTAAGTACAATTTGGGCGACCAATAGGGAGTGCAAAAGAGATACAAATTGTTGATCTTGATTTTCAGAGTGTTGGAGCTGAGATGAAGGCTAATGCTAAGCTTTGGAGGCTATCAGAGGCTTCTCTATAGTGCTACACTGGCTACACTCTAGAGTGTAGTAAAAAACTTAATCAAATTTTGCAAAATTGGATGTTTAGCATTGGCTACACTATCTATGCTCTAAAGCATAGAAGGGATACGTAGAAAAATTTGACAAAATTTTCAATTTTCCTTCATGCTACACTGGCTATGCTCTAGGGCATAGCAGGAGGGGTAACCTTAGAAATTAGAAAATCTATCAAACGTTTCCTCCATTCTGAGCTATCTTGATAGCTATTGGCTTGAAACTTAGGCAAACTAGCCAGTAAAATGTGTGCTACACTAGTTACACTCTAGAGCATAGTAGAGCATAGCAACCCCAAGAGTTAGAAAATTTGTAAAACTCTTTCTTCCATCCTAAGTCATCCTGACATTTTCTGGCTTCACACTTGAGCAAACTCGCTATAGAAATGTGTGCTATGCTAGCTACACTTTAGAGCGTAGCACAACACTTAGAAAAATCTTTGTGCAACTACTATTGACACTTAGAAAATCTTGCAAAACAAGCTCTATGATGCATGCTACAATGGCTACACAGGGGAGTGTAGCACAAACACATAGAAGAATTTGCCAAGTTTTGACACTTAGAAAAATTTGTAGTTGAAGTGCTGAAGCTTGAAATTGGTGGTGTTTCAATTGCATGCAATAGTGAGGTCAATAATGAGATGAGAATGAATTGTAGAGATTGGAATGTAAGGCACTTTACCATGTCTACAATAGGTTCTTGTGTTAATTATGATTAAAATGATCATCAGGCCTATCTGTCCAAGTTTTAGATCAAGTCCATATCATTAAAAGTGACATTACATTGATGTGTTTCTTCCCACCTACCATCATGAGTCAACAACAACCACAAAGAAAAATTATCACTCTAAAAAGAGAAGAAAAGAGAATAAGTAAGGAAGGGCCTTAGTTAGAGGGGTGCCTTATGGCATGGATAACATGTCTTTCCAGCCCCATAACCAATGCTTGTAGCTCATTATTATGTTTAAGTGGTGTGCTTTAAATTCCCATTGTGTTTTGTTGTTGTTTTCTATTTTTTTTAATCAATGGGAACTAGACCATGTAAGGACATAGCTTCCTATTTACTAGTTGATGATAGGAGTGATGACACGTTCCATGAGAAGTCATAGCTCATAAGAAGAAAGTTAAGAAGAGAACCCAACAAATCCCCTTGAGATTGCAGCCTTACCATTCCCACTTAGTCTTTGCCTCATTCTTCAAGGCATAATGATTAGTAATCAATTTTAGTTTCATGTAAGAAGAATCATCTTGTTTTCATGAAAAGGACCTTTTATTCAAAGAACTAGAGGAATGGATGCGGTGGTCTCACTGCTTTACACAATTATTTACTTAATTAGCTTGATAGCATAGGACAAAAACCCAACACATAGTATTGACTTCTACATCATGACTAGCAATATTATTAACAAAAACATAGAAGAAATTCATAAAACATAAAGAAAATGACTCAAGCAAAGAGAGAATTTATAAAGAAAAGAAAAATAGAAAGAAATGAAAAAATATTAAGAATCAAAAATTTTTGGAAAAAATAGAAAAATGATAAAAAATTGTAAAAAAAAAGTGAAAAGCACTTATTAGTTATTGATTCAAGATGGGGCATCTTTCCCATGACTAAACTCATGGAAAAGCATTCGAAAAATGGACAACACATTCCCTTGGTTATACATTATAATTTTTCATTTATCATCTTTAATGATTTAATTTTTCTCTTGGTGGCACATTTAATAGTGATGATAATCACATTTCAATCATTTGGAGACATATCTTTAGCTAGACTAGAGGACATTTTCTTTTTAAGGGGTCTTGTGTCTTCTTATTTAACATATTCTTTTGATGTATAGTTAGAATGTGAGATGTTATTCTTTAGATTCTTTATTTGGTTCATTTTCTTAGGACAAGAACTAATAAGTGGGTTGGATTCTTTCATGCATATTTCAAATAGTTTTGTACTCTTAATTTTAAGCCACTAGCTATCTTCTAGTTTAGTGGCTATTGTGTAGACTTGTTTTTTCTCACACACTTGTTTCTTAACTTTGTTGTGGGTTGATATAGGGGTTGTGTTAGTATTTTGAACTTTTAGCCCACAACTACATCCTTTATCATTATTAGTGATGCATGAAGTTTTCAATTTCTCCATAGTGATAGGTTCATCTTTTACGTCTTATGTTGGAGTAGTGATGGTTGTTGGCTTTTGCATATGATTAGGAGGCATTGTTCTAATGAGGAAGGATGTTGCACTAGATTGGCCTTGTACTAGTTTTGATGAGCTAGTAGGTCTACAAGTTTTCTGCTCATGTGAGGAAACTATCCTAAAGAAAGGATGTTTCCAAGAATTTGGTTAAGATATACTAACATTATTGTAGTGACTGAAAACATTGGTGGTTGGAAGGGTCATGCTGAGGGGTTGGCGTTTGTGGCATAGTCCTAACCCCACCCCCATCCAAAGGGTCATTGCTGGAGGGAAAAATGAAGGTGAAGCACCCAAAATGATCTTGTTGATCAAACTAGGAATTATGAAGTGTTTCAACAAACAAGTGTTGGGGGTCTGCATAGTATTTTTGGTGGTACCAGGGTTGACTAAACCAAAGCGTAGGAGGGTTTCTTGGTGTGAAAATGATGGTATGAACATGAAAATGTGTGAAAAATAGCAAAATGATGCAAGTGCAATGCTAAATGCAAAATACAATGCTTCAAAATACAATGGAGTTTAAGAGATGAAGAATGGCACCATCCCAAATGGGGGAGCGTAGCAATTGCAAAATAGAGGTGAGGAGGTACACAATGTACAGACAGGTGTAGTAGGCAATGTAGTCATAGTTTCTACGGTGTCCAAGCTACGAAAATTGACATCTACCATGAAGTCTAAGCCTACTAAGTTGGCTACCATGGTGTCCTACAAGCTACAGTGTGCTAAGATGTGCAAAGGTGGTGTCCTAAAGTTTTGCCAAGGCATTAAGTGTGTCTAGGTGTGAGGGCGCTAGTGCCAAGATGCTCATCACTAAATGAGAATGCCTACTAAGTGCTTCAAAATGCCAACCACTAAATGCAAATGCCAACCCCTAAAATGTGAATTGTAGTGGTATTTATATGGTTAGGATTGACATAAAGTGCAGATTAGGTGCCACATGGTAGAGGGTAGGTGAGGCTATGTTGACCCCAAGTATGCTCCTACTAAAGCAAAATGGTGCTACACTTTGGTGTACTCCAATGGACCCCAAGACTACTAGATTGTGACTACATTGCCAAGACTGCATGTCTGAGAGTTGAAAAGACCACATGTGCCAGAGTTGAAAAGACCGCAATATACCTGCAAATAGTGCAAAAAAATGTAATTTGGAGGCTACACTCTAGGACTACACTCTTCCCTCTTTCGAGTGGGATCAAGCATAGGTACAATTTTGGGACATAGGGGATGCAAAAGAGATGAAAATTGCTAATCTTGCTTGCCGGAGGAGGTGTCAAAGTTGAGATGGAGGCTAGTGCTAAGCTTTGGAAGCTTTTGAAGGTTGCCTTGCATTGCTACACCAACTATGCTCTGGAGCATAACCCAATAGTTTGGTAAATTCCGCAAAACTTAAAGTCCAATGCTGGCTATGCTAGCTACACTCTAAAGTGTAGCACTAACACTTAGAAAAATAGGTAAAACTTACAATATTCATCTAGGCTATGCTGGTTATGCTCTAGAGCGTAGCAGGAGGGGTAGCTTTAGGAATTGGAAAATTTTCCAAATGCCTCTTCCATGCTGAGCTAGCTTGATAGCTTCTGGCCTGACACTTAGGCAAAAATAGCCACTGAAGTGCATGCTACACTGGCTACACTCTAGAGCATAGTAGGGAGAATGGGAGCATAGAAAAACACTCAGGAAAATTTTGCAACTAATGTTGGCACTCAGAAAATTTTGCAAATTTGGTTTTGTGCTACGTGCTACGCTAACTACGCTCTAAAGTGTAGCCCCAATAGTGAAAGCATGGGTTGAACACTTAGAAAAAATTTGGCTCATGTTGACACTTAGATAAGTTTGCAATCGAGGTGTTGTTGCCTGAATTTGGTGGTGTTTCATTGGCCCCTCTTTGTCGATGTTTAGAGAAGTGGCCCGAGAGATGTTGACAAAGAACCCAAAACACTACAGCAAACATGGTGCCAACATCGCTCATTGGCATCCAATTAGATGATGCTTCACTAGGCTCAAGAGTGCTAAAGGTAATGGTATGCTAAAGGTAATGGTATGCTAAAGGTAATGGATGTAGGGGAATGGCTTGGGGTAGCAAGGGAAAGATGAAATGCAAATGATGTATCATGATGCAAGATGCAAAGTTAGCATGGTTGACCATGGTCATGGCACCAGGGTGGCTTGTTGCCAATACAATGGCCTCTCATTGGAATGCTTGTGAGAGATCCATCACCCATAGCACTGGAATGGATTACCCTTAACATGTTGGCCTCTTGTCAAAGCTTATGAGAAGACTAATGCAAATTCAAGGTTGGACTAGTTGCAAATTTTCAACTTTGCTAAATTTTGCATGGGGACATGTTTTAAACCCCCCCTTTTTTATGAAATTCTAGCTATAAGATGCTTATCATAAAGTGGACTGTGTTCCACTTGACAGGATTTACTTAGAGGCAACCGTGTTGCATATGTAGGATAGGTGTTTCCTCCCCCGTGATGAGTTATATTACATCCACTTGGACTTTGACTAGCCCATAGAGGCTTCCCATGGGATGAGTTGTGTTACGTCCATCATGGGCTCTATAGTCAACTAAAAGAAGGATGCCATGTGAATTGGAGAAGCTTGCAAGAAAGACGGGAAAATGTAAGGTAAAGGAAAAAATGCAAGTAGGCTATAGTGCAGTAATGGAGATGTGCACTCTTTAGTGGCTTGGTGAGTTCAATCAAGCACATCAAAGTAATGTGGTAACTTGTCACTGCGATGAAATGTGTCCCTAAACAATCGCCTCCGAGGCTTTATCCTACAAACACAATGTAGAGGAAACAAGAAAACAACTACACAACATGAGAGATAAGAGAAAAATAATAGTTTCAAGGGCGTTGCAAGTATTGCGAGTGCTAAACTAGTTGCAAGAGCTTGCAGTGCCAAAGCTAGAAGGCTAGTGTAGATGCAAGAGCTAGAAGGGTACCAAAGCTCCAATAGCCACATCAGAAGTGAGCACCCAAGGGAGGTCGACGAAGCAACCAAGGGCAATGGAAATGCAAGTTCTTGAGACTCCACACCAAGGATAGAAACTTGGAAACCTAAAAAAATGGCAAAGAGCTAAGCTGCTAGATGCACTTCCAAGCCTAGGCAATGGTGAGGGTTGGAAGATGGTAGTACTGTGGCTGGGCCATAGTACTATTGAAACTCCAGTAGGTGGTGCTAACAGTGAGAGCTCTAACCAATAATGAAATACACAAGGTAGGAAAGGCTGTTGGTGATGCCTAGGGGTGGTACAACTAGAAATGCTGGCAGTAGCTCTGGAAGGTTAGCAAAATGCCTGAGGGCATCTCTGGAGGATCTACAAAATGCCAAGGAAGATGACCCTACAAATGTTCTAGAGGCTTTTTCTTGATGACATGAACTCCATTCTAGAATTACAATGCCTCGCCCTACCCTACTAGCAAGGTGTGGTCAGATGGTGGAGGGTCAAAAGTATTCATGCTCACTTGTCTACAAAACTATGCATGTTGAGCTATGTGTGCTAAATTGAAAACCTAGTTTCAAGTCCTAGTAGACCATCTGCTATGCTAGTTTAAGGTCCTAGCAGACTATGAACCTAGCTTAAGGTCCTGACAAACCATATGTTGTGCTAGTTTAAGGTCCGAGTAGACCATGATGCACTAGTTTATACTCCTAGTAGACTACTATGTGCTAGTTTAACGTCATAGCAGATAGTGGATGTTATGCCAGTTTAACGTTATGATGCAAGGATGAGGTATGCCAATTTATAATCATGGCAGACCTACTGTGCTAGTGTAACATCATGGTAGAAACTTTGTGCTAATTTAACATCATAGTAAATTCTTTATGCAGTTTAACGTCATAGTGGATCCTCTATGCTAGTTTAATGTCATAGCAAATGCTCTCTGCTTACCTTGCTTTGTCATTAATGCAACACTGTGTACTAGGTGTAGTAGAGCTTTAGGTATAAATGGTTGATTGGATTGACAAACTCATTTTCATCTAGATCAGCAAGATTGAATGCTCTATTGTCATAGGCCTTGGTGACCAAAAGAGGCCCTTTCTAGTTGGCTAAGAATTTATTCATGGGCTCACAAAAAACCTTGAGAACTAAGTTCCATTTCTTGATCAGGCATTGATGCTTATTGTGATAGTGCTTTTGTCGTTGCTTTTCTTGGTACTACTCAATGTGATCAAGTGTTAGCATGCACTCCTCTATAGAATCGAGGTCAATGATTCTCAAATCCTTATTTTGAGCCTTGTTAATGAAGCTTGAGAGGATCACATGGAGCGATGAAACTTGCAATTCAAGAGGAAAAATGGCTTCAGACCCATACACAAGGCTATATGACATCTTACCTATTGCTATTCTATGCATTATGTGGTAGGTCCATAGTGCGTAGACTAATTTCTTGTGCCATCACTGTTTGTTGCTATTGAGAATTTTCTTTAGAAGGTTGATGATGACCTTGTTTGTAGCCTCCACTTGGCCATTCACCTACAAGTAGTATGGTGATGAAAAGAAATGCTTAATGCCAAGGTGTTTGTAGAAGGCTTTGGTTTCTACACTACTAAACTATGGCTTGTTATTGTGACTATAGTTATGGGTAGACCAAATTGGGTCACTATGTTGTCAAGGATGAATTTGCAAACTTGTTGCAATGTTGTCTTCCTAAGAGGGATAGCTTCAACCCACTTGGTAAAGTATTCGGTTGTGGTTATGATGAAGCTATGTCTTGTGAAAGACTTAGGCATGATGGGTCCTATGATATCCAACCCCCAATGTTGGAATGGCCATATGAACTATGAGGTATGTAGTTTAGTGTGTGACACATGCATTAGATTGTCATACCATTGACACACATTGCATGTATTGACCTTGGAAATGCAAACACACCATGTAAGGCCAATAGTAGCCTAAGCATCTGATTTTTGATGTCATTGCTCTGGGTGCTTATGTGACCTCTGCACAGTCCCTCGTGGACTTGGTCAATAATCATTTATGCTTCACTGTTGCTAACATAGGTTAGTAATATGCCATTTTAGGATCTACGATAGAGCATGCTATCACCTACAAGGACATACTATTGTGACTATTTTTGCACTGTATCCTTTCAGGCATTGGTTCGATGTTGCAAAGGCCCATCCTGTTGAAGGTAGGACTTAATGTCATCATATCACTTTTGTGCATGGGTGATGCTTGTTATGGCTATGGATGCAATGTTAGTTATTTGTGTGATAGTCTTAGTGTAACCCATTACTTAGATGAGCAAGGCATGAAACATGTTAGGTGCAATGCTTAAGGCTAGTGTGGCTAATGCATCATCAATGGCATTCTCATTGTAGGGAATATGTTGGATATCTACGGTTGCAAATCATTTTAGAAAGTGCTTTGCTAGGTCATAGTAAGGTTTTAAATGTTTTGCTTTGCAAGTGTAAACCTCTGTGACTTGATTAATGACTAACTGCAAATCACCTTAGATTGCTAGGTTTTGAATTCCCAGGTTACGGGCTACTAAGATGCCTCTAAGAAGACCTACATACTCTGCTACATTGTTAGTGCAAGGAAATGCAAAGTGATAAGCGAAGGATCGGGTCTCCCTAGAGGGGAACATGATTATAATAGTGGCACTAACTCCATGAGAGATTGAAGCACCATTGAAGTGTAAAATTACCTCAAAGTTGGAAGGCACTTGGCTTAGGATGCTAACATGTTCATTTAGGAATTCCAGATCTATTGTTGCTTGGTCATTTACTAGTGAAGCCATAAGTTGTGCAACTATTTCTTGACCTTTAGATGATGCTTGAGCTATGTAGTGTAGGTTAAACTTCATGGTTATTGCTTTCCACTATGCAATTCAACTACTTTCATAAATATTTGCACTGATTGCCTAGAGTACATTACTTTTGTAGATGATGTTTACTTGCCTACAAAAAAGATAGTACATTCACCTCTTAAGTGCAAAGACTAAGGCAAGGTAGTTCTTCTCCACATCATAGTATTTTGCATCATGGGCCACTAATGCATGGCTTAGGTAGTACATAGGAACCTCTGAGCCATCATCTTGCTTTTGGCAAAGTAGAGAAGCGAGGGATGTGTCGAAAGTTGCAAGGTAGATATAAAATGATTTATCCCCTTGTGGAGGGTAGATTGTTGGAAATTGAGCCAGCTCCTGTTAAGGTTATCAAATGCCTCTTGGCATTGAGTGGTCCACTCAAAGTGGAATCCCTTTTTAAGAAGATGTTACATGGGTTGCAGCTTATCAATGAATTGTGCAATAAACTTGTGAATGAATTGCAATATGCCTTGTAACCCACATAGCTCCTTAAGGTTAGTCAGTAGTGCTAAGTTGATGATGGCCTTAACCTTATCATATACCTACTTCTGATACTACAAAACCTAACATATGATCTATTTTGACACAGAAGACACACTTCTTAGGATTTAACCTAAGGTCATGTCTAAGACAATGTTTGAGTACATGTTCTAAGTCATCTACATGGTTATGTTCCATTTTGGACTTAACTGCTATGTCATCAATGTAATCATTGAGAAAATCTAGCAAATAATCACTGAAGATGTACATCATAGCACATTGATAGGTTGCTCTTGTGTTCTTTAGTTTAAAAGGCATCATTCTGTAAAAAAACATATCCTAAGGGGTTATGAAGGTCATACTGAGCTGGTGCTTCAGGTTGATCTGAATCTAGTTGTAACTAGAGAACCCATCCATGAAAGACAACAAGGAATGACTAGATGTACTATCAACCAGTTGATCAATACTAGGCAACGAAAAATCATCTTTAATGGTCACCTTGTTCAGATTCCAAAAGTCTATGCAAATATGTATGCTTCCATTTTTCTTAGGTACAACCATGATGTTGGAGACCTAGTCTATGTAGTCAACTACTCAGATCAAACTAGCTTTGTAAAGCTTGGTCATTTCATCATGGACTACCAATGTGACCTTAGGCCTAACCTTGCAGGCTTTCTGCTTGATTGACTTTATGTAATGATTGAGGATTATATTGTGTTGCACTATGTAAGGATCTAGGCCTCGCATTTCTTCATAAGATCATGCAAATGTCTTGATGTTTTCATTGAGTATTTTAGCAATATTTTTGATGTGTTGAGGCTCTAACAAGGAACTAAGTTTTAATGTTTTCACCTCACAACTAAGTGCTGTTACAGTAACCTCAACGAGGGGATCCTCAGTGACGTCGCTTTCCTCTAGGTCTAAAACTTTGAATAGATGGTCTGCCTAATATAGCAATGCCTTTACAAATGTTATATGTTCTTCATAGGCTATGTGCTAAAGGTTTAGGCATTCGGTATTGATGTATCATGTGAGGTCACCATGAGGCTCAGTGAGGACTAGAGGTGAATGAAGATGTCTACACATGCTCTTGTTGTAAACTTGTCAAGTATCCTGCAAAATAACCACAAAGAACATCAAGCTACACCTGTCTTATATGAAGTTTAAATGCATAAAAATAAAGAAAGTAATGCAATGGAAATGCACCTAAACATGCCAATATGGAGTTGTAAAAGCAAGGATGTAGGCTAATTTTGGGACTCGGCAAGCCATGGGGTGACATCTTAAGATCGTAGCAGACCATGGTTTGCTAGTTTAAGGTCATAGCAGACCATGGTTTGTGCAAATTGCATTAGTTTAAGAAAGGTTGGAAGTGTTGGGAATGTGAAGTCAGGCTGGACATTCACTGGGAAGTCAGAAAAAAATGTAGAACATTTTCTAAGTCTAAGGACCGCTAGAAAAAGGCTTGAAAATTTTCTAACTCTGGTTGCTACACTCATCCCTTGCTACGCTCAGTTCCTTACTATGCTCAAGAAATATTTAGAAAATTTTCCTAAGTGTGGAACACTTTCTTGGTAGGTAGTGCATTTAATCACCTTGGGAGGGTATATATGCACATTTCACCAAGGTCATACTATCATTTTTCAAAGTGAAAATAAGAAGTTACAGATCGTAGCACAATTGGAGTGAGGAGTGAAGCTAGAGCATAGTAATCAAAGTGTAGCACCTAGAGTGTGACATTCAAAGCCTAACAGTTAGAGCATGATAGGCAACATGACCCTATGAATTGAATGTTAGCACCCTAGGCTCATCAACATTAATAAGGGAGAGCAAGCACTACAACCTCTACCTTGGGCATACATAAAGGAATGGAGAGAGCCACCATGCACCAAGTACCTTCCTATGCTCTACCTTTTTTTGTGATTTTTTCTTTATATCTCCTTTACCTTGCCTTACATTAGATTTGGAGGTAGCTTGCCTTGGTAGGGATCGTCGTCGCTATGGCTACCATGGCTAAGAAGAGAGAGGGTGTGTTTGTGGTGGTGAGGGTTTTTGTTTGCGTGCATTTTTTTGTTTTTGCAAGTGATGCACGGATGTGGTATTCTGCATTTCAAGGGTTGTAGATGAAGTTTTTCCTTTTTTTAGGGCCATAGCATGTGGGGGGCAGGGGAGAGGGTGAAATGAGGTGTTTGTGGCCATGACTAGGGTAGCTGTAGCCTAAGATCGAGGGGGAAGGGCAAAAATAATGATTTTATGGTCATGGACAAGGTAGCCACAACTTGGACGCAAGGGGTCATGAGACCCCCTCATCCCCCCTTTTGTATTGGGGTAGGGCTTAGCAGAGGCATGTGGTGGTTTGTGTAGCTATAGATGAGAGGGTCATAGGTTTGTGCATGGCCATGATTCTTTTATCTTATGTTGCTATTGCAGGGAGAGGAAAAAGGAGAGGGCAAGGACTTAGCAACTCCAGCTCAAGGAAGGCCACAACTGATGTGCATGGCTCTTTGACTTTTTTTTGTTTTCATGTTTTTGGGACTATGGCTCAGGGCAAGATGAACAACACAACTACAGTGGTGGCAGCCATGGTGGGAAGGCAAGGGCAGGGAGGAAAGGCCATGATAGATTGTGGCCATGGGAGGCACCTCAACACATGGTGGTGAAGTGTAATGGGGCTGGGCGGCACTGTGAATGGGACACGATGCCTCAGGTGAAGGCACAACATGACAGTTAGTCTTTTTTAGTATTCTTCTTGCAATTTGGAGGCTACTCGCTGGGAAGCATAGCTAATAATTAGAAGAAAAAAATTGATGATTTTTAAGGGCTATAGGAGCATAGCTGATAGTTAGAAAAAAATTATCATTTTCCCTAGGTTACGCTCCCAGGGAGGGGTAACCCAAAGTTAGAATTTTTTCGTGGGCACTCTGGGTTACACTGCCTAGAGTTTGAGAAAAATTCAAGCATTGTGCCAAATGTAGTAATGAAATGTCAAAATGAAAAAAAATGCTAAGTGCAAGAATGCAAAGTGCTAGAATGTTACCTATGAAACAAAATGGGACGTGTACCAAAGCTTTTCCAAAATGATAAATTTGCCAATTGAACATGCCAAACTGCCAAAATATGCCAATGAAGATAATGCACAACATGCGAATGTGATGCAAAATGCTAATGTGATGTTAGTGTTCTACTCCAATGAGCACCAGACACATCAAATGTACGTATTGATGTCCTATGCCCGTGGGGCCCACAAGGAATCCTAAGGACATATATTTATTTTGCTAATTTTGCTATGCTATGTTCACTTTGCTAATTTTGCTAAGTGAAAGTTAGCGTGTTTTTGTGCATTTGATGTATACTAATGCTTTCTTTGTTGCTTTTGTGTTTGTAGGGTATTATTGAAGTTGATTTTCATCATGGTGGAGCTCATTGGCATCCTCTGCTATATAAGTGAGCCCGTTCTAAACATGCCTGGACTAGACACATAGTTGGGTCACTAGGCAATATGATTCTAACTATGAGCACATGAATTCCTAGAATTCCTACTCTGGCATTTCAATGTGATGATGTCATCACACTTAGTGAGAGAAGCTACTAGTATCATCATGGAGACATTGCTATTTGGGGCAAACCAAGCATTTTGAGGTTCATGTCCAATGAGCCTACTACTAGTGATGGTAGAGTAGCAAGTTTAGGCTAAGGTCCTAGGGGCATTAGGCCTTTGTCCAGGATCTGGTAGATGCCAAAGTTCAATTGCTATAGGAAGAGCAATACTCTCTTTATTTCTTGGCATGTGTATACCCTATTCTAGAACCCACCTAGGACAATGTACAGTGCAAGAGGGTAAGTGTTCCTATGATTTTTGCATTATTCGTTCGGCTATCATCTCATATAGAATTGTTAACTGCTCATGTCTATTGCTTGGTTTAGCATTGGTGAGTATGGCCTACATGATGAGGAGGGGGCCCTGAACCTGACCTACACAACCCTAGAAGAATTTTCAACTTGCAAGAGCATTCATGCAAGGGTGATTAGGTAGATTGGGTCCGACTTGGCGAAGTACCCTCATCAATATTCGAAGGCCTAGGAGAGGTGTTAGACCCATGGTTGGTTGGATGTGAAGTGGGTGGATGATGTACCTAGCATTAAGGAGGCATTAGCACCACCACCACCATCATGCATACCTTTTGTCCTACATAAGCAATTTATCACTTTACTCTCATGCATTTGCTACTTTACCTTTTTTGCATGATATTAACATTATTTTCTTTGCCCATATTTTAGCTACAAACACTTTGGGAGAGGTCACGGTAGTAGCTATAGGTTGTACTAAGGCCACCCTCATTATGAAGTATGGGGATGTTAAGGGTGCACAACATTGGTTGTGCCACAAGGCCCCAACAAACTTGACCAGTCAGCTCACGTAGGCTAGGTTGATGGACCTTTTCTTGGTCCTTAGCCTAGGCATCTTAGAGGTTGAAATGGTTGTCATTATTGATTCCTTCAACAACAATGCTCATCACTTTATCATGCAAGTACGTGGTATAAGGGTGGCCTTGGACCTCACTGATGAATTCTTTGCAGACGTCTTTGGCCTTTCCTCTGATGGCCCATTGGTCATTAATAAGACCAATAGAGAGGTGGACCACTAAGGGGATATTGAGGAGTAGATAGGTACTTTCCAATCTCATAAAGGCATATTCATTAAGAACGTGTGGGTGCCTATGGTCCATGAGCTTTACCCTCTCTTTTGTGCCCATGTTTCTGAAGCTACTCTTCCAAGGGAAAATCCTTAGGGTATAGCATGCTCGAGTGATGAGGGACATACTGGAGGAGGGCATGAGATACAACTAGGCCTCTTACCTTGTCGATAGCCTACCTGTTGAGATTATCAAGTTGTATCACAACCTCTAGGCAAGGTCACATGTGCACTTCACCTTCTTCACAGGATGCCTACAAAGATTTGCAAAGGTTTTGATGGTTTGTGAGGATAGATGATGGGTGGTGTAGGGCCGCACACATCTTTCAAAGCCATGGATCAAGCACTTGTTTGCTACCACGTGAGCGTAAGACCCCCTAGAGTCAATTAGTAAGTCATTTTCCATAATGACTAAAGGTCCCTTAGGGTAATCTCACTACTCACATGATAGTGCAAGTGAGCCTCCACCAATTGGCATCGAGAACGTGGCTAGGGAAAAGCGTTACATTACTGAGATAATGGGACCATATAAGGCAAAGATTAAGAGACCACATCCCATAGAGGAGCCTGCACAGGAGGTTGAAAATATGGATGATAAGAAAATCTGCTTGAAGTTTCATGACTTGTGCACAGATGTGGCAAGTTTGTATGAGTTATTAGATGTATTTTTTGTAGTTTATGTATTTATATTTTTATGCTATGTTATGCTATATTATGCTAAGTTGTTACGAAGTGTTAAAATGCTAACCTTGACATGTGTATTAACTGTTGAAAGTAGGCAAGAGGGCTACCAAGATAGCAGTAGTAGCAATAGTAGAGGAGATCCCTCCCCGGCCTAAGGAGGGAGAGACCTAGGATGAGGAGCTGCGAGAGGCTATAGAAGTCCTCCAATAGTTGGAAGAGGGACTACTTCACCCTGATGAGGATGATTTTGATAGCCTCTTTGATGGTGTACATTGAGTGATCCCCTCACTCTTACACCTGAGGGTTTGCTAGGTAGGTGCTCTATGTTTCCATCTGTTATTGTTCTCTTTTTGCTCTTGCATTTTTGGCTATTTGATTATTGCTAGTATTGCAACTATAGAGGTACCTACTAGTAATCCAACATCCACCTCTACCTACTGCATGGGGCCATGGGTAGAGGCATCCAACAAGTTCCCTTCATGGAAGGTCTGGTTGAGGACATGATGGACCATGTACAATAGGAAAATCCCAAGCTCAGTATGGTTTTGTTGTTACTTTGCTTATCTTGCTTTACTAATTTAGCACTTAATCTGTGGCTAATTTTGTTTTTCTTATTATATGCCAATAGTTTCTAAGCTTCACTAGGATCCAAGTAGGGTGGCCAAGGTGGATGTTGTTCCTGAGTTTCCTCCTAAAGTGGAGCAAGTGCCCTATCACATATATGAGGTAGCTTGTAAGTACACACTTTCAAGTGTAAAAGCATTATGGATTTATAGGTGTACTAACAAGTACCTATGGAAGTGGGTGCACGAGCTCTAGGAGAAGGTCGCAAGCCAAGATGCCAAAATGGGGGACTTGCAATCTTGTTATGACTTCCTTGCAACTCGCACACGAGGAGATAGTACCTGGTGGACAGCTGAGATTAACTATGCCAGGTACTGGTTGATAATACAGGGCAAGAACGAGGCCACCAAAGAGATGATCGAGCAAAGGTTGTAGATAGACTTGCATACCTGAAAAAATCAAGATTGGAAAAATTATAGCATAAAGGTCTATTAATGGGTGTAGACTAAAAAGAACCACAAGCACCACTACAAGAACGAGTGAGATGTGTACCTTAAATGGTACAAGGAGGAGTTCATCAAATGCCATTATCATGATATGTTCCTTGAGGCAACATGTAGGACACAAGCTTATGAGTTATTTGCTCATCATGTAGTGCTCAGTGGGTCTTGAAAGAGGTAGATTACTATGCCCTTAGGGGAGGTTTCCTTTACCACATTTTCAATGGAGCTGCCCACATGGACCAGCGTGGACAAAGGTAAGACCCTTGCAAGTATTAACTTTGGCCAGGAGGATTGGACATAACTATTAGAGGCCAAAATCCTCTAGTGCTTGGAGGAGGGCCTTGATAAATTACCTCCAAAGATAGATGTGGAACCCTCTCATGTTAGTTGTTTTTATTACTTTTTTGCTTTTATGTTAGTTTTTCATTTGCTAATTGATTTGCTATTTTGTATTGCTTCGAGTAGGTACTAGGTGATGCTGTAGGCCCCAATGGAATGGTAGAAAAGGAGGAAGAGGAGCCTCAACCCCCACCAAACACCACTAGCTAAGCAGTCCTAATATAGCCCTATTGTTGGGAAATTTTATGCTTTTTGGCCAGTTTTTCTATACAATCATGCCATGTATTTTGGATAAATGACAACCTATCTTTACTATGTGGATTGCATATTATGTAAATTTTTGCATCTATCTTGCTAAGTATTACATGCTAGTGGTGTGGTTGATTAATGCGATTATGCCCCTTGTGGGCCCCATGCCAATTTAATGCCATGGTGGGAGGGCTATTGCATAGTTTAAGGCCATTTCGGGCCATGATGATTGCTAGTTTAAGGCCATTTCAGGCCATGAATAAAAAGGCAAGATGTTGCCAAATTTAGGCCATGGCAAGTCATGGTGATAATTTTTGGCCATTCTAAGCTGATGCAATGAAAGGAAAAGGATTGCTAGTTTTAGGTTGTAGCAGGCTGTGTGCTAGTTTAAGGCCTTTTTGGGCCATGGTGAAGCAAGGGAAGTGGCCAGTTTTAGGCCATGGTAGGCCATCTTTTTTTGCAATTTTGAATTTTTTGATTTTTATATATTTTAGTATTTTTTAATGCATAAGAAGACTAAAAAAAATGCATAAGCAAAAGGAATGAATGCATAACAAAGCATGTAACGTAAAACACAAGAAACCATGCAAAATGTAGCTATGCAAGTAAAAAGGCTATGAGGCATGTGAAAACTAAGGGTAAGCAGGCGCCTAGCACATGTTGAACTAACGGGGTACCTTAGTCATGTTGTTGCTTCCTAACTCGATGTGGGTTAGGGGGTTCATAGGGCCTAGGCAGCATAAGGCGATATTCACCTAGACCTTCATCTGCGATGCTAAAGGGAAACTTTGCCCATAGAGCCTTCTTGGAGAGGTCATTGGCCTCTTTTGGCTCCTCGGGTGGGTCTACCAAACAAGGTTGGATCTCATCCTTCCTAGGTAACGTGTCATTAGAAAACTCTATCTCTGACCCTTGTTTTATGTCAAGGTTGTTGATGGTCGGAGGGGTTGCATTATCACCATGTATAGTCACTTCTCCACCTTCATATGAAAGGTGGATTTCTTGATGAATGGACAAGCAGATAGCCTACAATTGGGCTAGTCAGGGCCTTTCCAGGATCAAGTTGGACCTGGGCTTCTCCTCAATAATTATGAATTCAACTATTGTGGGAAACTACTCCCCTACCACAAAAGTGATTGTGACTATTCCCTTCATGACAACACATGATCCATTAAAAGAATTCAGGCACATTGTCTTAGTGGGTTTAATTTGGTTAGCAAGACCAAGTTAATTAATGACTCGGAATGGGATGACATTAGTTGCTGCCCCATAGTTGATGTACACCCTATGAATCTTGCATTGCCCTATACAAATATGTATGGAAATTGGCATAGTGATGACTTAACCCTTTTTAGGATCAACCTTAATCACCTTATCATGAAATGCCAAAGATGTTGAACCTAATTCTTATGGTGTAGGGAGAAGCATCACAACATGGATGGCTTGTTCATCTACTAGGATGTCCTCCTTAATAAGAATGGAGATCAACATGTGAACTAGTGCTTTGCAGTGTGTAGAGGAGCTCATGACCAAGTCATATAGGCTCAAAGTTGTATTTTTTTTGTTTCAAAGCCTATTTGACTTGCAGCAACACATTTAGGAAATCCTTAGTACTATCAATTGCTTTGCTAGCCTTCATCTTCTCCATGCGGCCTAGGAGCTTGATTGTTGATTACTTGCAGTGGCTGTTTTGACCATCATGGCCATGGGAATAGAAAATAGGGGGATGGGCTTAGGTAGAACTAGTGCTAGGAATTTTCTAATAATTTTGTTAGTAAGGTGCTCATTGGGCCTCTTGGGCTACCACCTAGATTGCCTATTATTGTATTTAAGATGATGCCTTGGGTGAGTAGGGCCTAACACAATTCCCACCACCAGACTCTAGGTAGGCGAAGAGTATGCACCTTGAGGCATCCTAACAATAAAGGATGTCTAGGTTGTTTTCACCACAACATATTGTGGGGCCCTAACCACAAAGCGTGTCATGGGTGCCCAAGGTGATGCTTTGATGACAAAACGGGACCTTGAACTAGTTGATGTCGAGGAGACCCTAGTGTTACCAGAGGGCATGTGAACCATAAATGGTTCTTGTGCTAATTATGAGTCGTTAGCAATGCTAATGACATTGATAACGTAGCCTGCACCACTTGTGTTGAGAGGGTCTTTGTAGACCTTCTTTGATTGATTTTCTGGGTGAACTGGGTTGGTTGCACCAAGAACTAGTTGTCTTTGGTCAATCATGCATTGTATGTCATTCCATAGGGCCATGTAGAAGTCTGTGTCATGGTTGGGTAGTTGATGGTAATGGCAGAACCAATCCAACCTAAAATTTTTGGGGACCAAAGGCTCATTTGGCACTATTGTTGATGCGTTTTTGAGGAGCTCATAATAGCAATCATGGTTCTTGCAAGAATCTTCAGAGATCTCCTTATACTGGATGTGCCTAGCATTAAGTAGTTGACCCAAGAGCTCTGATGAATTGATGAGCAATGGTGTGTACTTTGAGTAGTCCTTGTGCTTAAAGTTTGGCCTTGGGGTAGCTTGTCTTATGGCTGCCGATGATGTGGACTAGTTGGTCACCATAGGACCAAAGTCAAATGCTTTGTTGTTGGCCAGGGCCTTAGGTGCCTTGGCCATTGGTTTGGCATTATTTGGCTTGGCCTCATTGACCACCATTGTAATAGTTGTGATTGCCTTTCCCTTTTCCTTGTTCTTCTTTGCATGTGCATTTTTGTAGGCCACGTAGGCTAGGTCCTTACTAGCCTCCACCGCATCCTTAATGCTCTTAATTTGAGAAAACGCTTACAACTTTGACTTAATAAAGTCATTTAGTAAACCTTTGAAAATGGCTAGCAAGTGGGTTTTCACAATAGGCTCATGAATTTCATTAAGCATGATGCTCTAATGCTGGATGAATTTTTGTACAGGCTCTAAGTGGCCTTGCTTAATTTGCATTAGTTGGTCTAGGGTCACTTAGGACTTCAAGTTATACTTGAAGTAAGTGACGAATTGATAGAGTAATTCCTCTAAGGAAGATATTGAGGCCCTCGAAACTACATGGTACCAATTTAGTGCCTTGCCAGTCAAGGACATGATGAACACACAAATGATTGCATGTGGCCATGCCTACAATAAAAGGCATTCAAAACAGAAGGTCACTAGATGGGCATTAGGATTCCCTTCACCATTGTATTTAGTGAACTGGGGAAGTTGTACTTTGGGAGGTAGGGTCAGTGATGGAACCATAGGACTAATTGGGTTATCTTAGTAAAAGTCCATCACATAGAACATCTCGAAGAAGGAAGCTTTGAGTTGCTTAACCTCCTTGGTGAGCATCTAAATGAGCTAGAATGCTTAGTCCATGCTTCAAGTGGGTGCAGTGGGTTGTGCCAATTGTCTTGTCCACTATATTGCTTGAGTGGCCCATGGCCCTATTGTGGGCTGTGTGACCACGTGGGATGCTTGTTGCACATGTCATTGCGTGTACTATTGTGTATGTTGTGCCATGGGCACAGAGGTTGGAGCCCACCATGCAGTAATGGCTTGTACCATTGTAGGGGGCATCGACGAAATGGGAAAAATGTGCAAAACCTAAGCCGGTGGTGGTTGGAATATTTGCACAATGTGCACATAAGGCTGCATTAGCATCATGGATGCCAATAGGAAGGATTGTGCAGATTGTGTGGATACCATGAGGGGGAAGATGGCAGATGGTCCCACACCCTAATAATGCATGTGATGCACAGAGCTTGTGGTGACAGATGGTCCTGCATCTTGATGCATGTGCACTTGATAACTTGCCACCATAGGGGTTGACTTGGGTGATGACAAGAGGGATGTAACTGCCTAATAGAAGGAAAAATGGTTGGGACTGCTGAGTGATGAAATTGGAGGTAGCTTGCTAAAAGAAGGCATAGAAGGGATTCTCATTCACTGAACGAGCCTGAAACTCATCCTGCCCATCCTATAGGAGCTCCTCGTAGTCGATTGTCGCATCGTGCTCATTCAACCCACTTAGTTAAATGAGTTGATCGAGCAACCATCAGAAGGATTTGGTGAGTGGAATGAAATCATTGGGGGTAGGGAAGTACTCCCTCCCATCCTAGTGTATGATTTCATAACCCCATTTGACATTCATTTCTCAGTTGTCTAAGGATAGACCCACTTGGAGTTTCACATAAAGGAAGTTATATTTTTTGTCATCAAGTACCATGTACTCAGATGGTTGGTTGCATATTCTAAGTGATTGCCTCTACACCAAAGCGGACCCCCAACCCTAGGAAGATCAATTGTGATTAATTACTAATTGGGCTAAACAACAATCATGCTTAGGGTAGAGGTTGAGGATTGCTCAGGATTCATAATGCTACGCAAAAGTTGCAAACGTTGCAAAAGTTGCAGATGCTAAAATAGTTAAGTATAGAAATGAAAATGTTGAAAAATGACTAAGTGAGGAAATGCTAAAAGATGTTAGAAAAATGGCTAAGTTTGAAAATGCTGCTAAAAAAACTGACTATGATGTGCTATGCTCACTATGATGATGCCTACTACACTCTCACATTGAGAGCTAGCTACGCTCTTCTAAGCACATAGAGTTTTGGCCAAGTGCCAACAATATGCTTTGGCTTTCATCCAACGAAGTTCTATGGGAACTAACAACTAGGTCAAATCTTACACCAACCAACCCATAGACAACTCTTATGTTGGCTTATGATCTAGCTATTGCCGTGACAAGTCCATAGGGGTGTCAAGTCTACGCTAGCCTAAAAACTACTAATAGAGGTGCAGACAACATGTGGGACTACCATTGAACGTAGAAGGAAATGACATGGCCCTCCTTCTAGTGCCAGAAAAATTGTAGCAACTAAAAATGTTAGTGGGTAAAATGGTCACACCGAGGGATCTGTGGCTGCAGTATAATCCTAACCCTACCCCTATCTAAAGGACCATCATTGGAGGAGAAAATGAAGGTGGAGTGCTTGAAACACTCTTGTTGATTAAATTGGAACTTACGGAGTGTTTCGATGAACAAGTGCTAGGGTCCACATGGTGTTTTTAGTGGTACTGGGGCCAACTAAGCTAGATCATAGCAGGGTTTTTTTTGGTGTGAAAATGAAGGTGCAAATCTGCAAATGCATGTAAAATAGCGAAAAGATGCAAGTGCGATGCTAAATGCCAAAGACAATGCTTCAAAATGCAATGGAGTTTAAGAGATGAAGAATGGAACCACCCCAAATGGGAGAGCATAGCAAATACAAAAGAGAGGTAAGGAGGTATGTAGTGTATAGATGAGCACAATAGGTAGCATAGTCACAGTCTCTATGATGTTTGGGTTATGAAAACTAACATCCATCGTGAAGTTTGAGCCTATTGAATTGGCTATCGCAGTGTCCTATGGGTTGGGTTGTGCTATGGTGTGCAAAGGTAATGTCCCAAAGTTTTGCCAAGGTGTTAAGTATGTCTAGGTGTGGGGGCACTAGTGCCAAGATGCTCATTGCTGAATGAGAATGCCTACTGAGTGCTTCAAAATGCCAACTGCTAAATGCAAATGCCAACCCCTAAAATGTGAATCACAAGGGTATTTATAGGGTTAGGGTTGACATAAAGTGTAGATTAGATGTCACATGGTAGAGGGATAGGTGAGGCTATACTAACCCTAACTACGCTCCTACTGGAGCAAAATGGTGCTACACTTTGATGTACTCCAATGGACCCTGAGATTATTGGACTATGACTACGCTACCAAGACTGCATGTGCCAAAGTCAAAAAGATTGCAATGTACCTGCAAATAGTGCAAAATAGTGCAATTTGGAGGTTATGCTCTAGAACTATTCTCTCCCCTCTTTCAAGTGGGATTGAGTGTAGGTAAAATTTTGGGACATAGGAGGTGTAAAAAAGATGCAAATTGTTGATCTTGCTTACTAGAGGAGGCATCAAGGCTACAATGGAGGCTAGTGCTAAGCTTTAGAAGCTTTTGGAGGCTACCCTGCATTGCTATGCTAGCTACACTCTAGAGTGTAATCCAATAGTTAGGCAAATTCTACAAAAATTGAAGTCCAGTGCTAGCTATGCTAGCTACACTCTAGAGTGTAGTAGAAAAAGTGAGAGCATAGACTCTAGAGCATAGCATGAGGGGTAGCTTCAGGAGTTGGAAAATCTACCAAATGCCTCTTCCATGCTAAGCTAGCTTGATAGCTCCTAGCTTAACACTTAGGCAAAACTATCCACTAAAGTGCATGCTACACTAGCTATGCTTTAGAGTGTAACAAGGAGAATGGGAACATAGCACAACACTTAGAAAAAGTTTACAACTGCTATTGGCTCTTAGAAAATTTTGCAAATCTAGTTTTGTGTTGCATGCTACACTGACTACGCTATGAAGCATAGCCCTAGCAATGGAAGCATGGGCCGAACACTTACAAAAAATTTGTCTCATGTTGACACTTAGACAACTTTGTAGTCAAGGTGTTGTTGTCTAAATTTGGTGGTACTTCAATTATCATTTACATGTATGTTCATAGCACAAGTAGCATTCTTCCATTGAGTTTGTGATGTCAATCCTTCTTATGTTGTTGGTGGTGACATATTTTGGAGGGAAGTATGAGAATATTGAAGATGTGATGGAGGATAAAAGGTTCAAAGTGGTGATCCCACAGGAGATGTTGCAGGTTGATGATATTCAGGAGAGTAGTAGTAGTGATTTGAGGTAGAGGAAGTAGAACCATTAGGGAAAATAGGTTGTTGAACATAATATTCATATGGGTTTGATTAATAATAAGGGTATTACAAGTTTAATGATGACATCCCCCAAAACTGTGGATTTTTTCACTGCGATTGATACTAGTGTTAAGGTTGATAAGGAGTCCTTCCTACAATAGTACCATTTGTGGTATGACTATTTATAGCTACCTTGTGAGTAAGGTAAGGAATTTGCTTTTGTATGAACTTGGAATTCAAAGAAAAATCCCTAAACCCTTGTAGATGTAACATAACTGGGAAATAGCCCTTTGCATGTTCATATTGATAGATGTCACATCCATCATCATCTTCTATGGTTGAATCTATAGCCTCTTCTACTATAGCTATTTTTTCTTTTTTCAGATAAGTGTTCCTACCTATTTCCTTGTTCTTTTCCTCTTCTTATTTTTGTTACTTAATCCTTTTTTCATTACCCACTCATTAATGGTTTTCATGTAGGTTATAACTTTGTCATTCATCAACTCCTACATCTTATCTATCCTTGCTTCAAGCTTAGTGATAGACTTTTTTATTAGCAAGGTTTGTTGTAAAATCACCTTATCAAGAGCTACCTCTTTTTCCTCATCATAGATATGGATCTCCTTCTTTTGAAGAGTTGATCCCCAATTATATTCCTCTACATTCTCTCATTTACATAGCTCTCCTTCTTATTTTGCCACCTACTCAACTAGCCTTTATATTTGATGGGATTTCAATTTGGATAATTGACCTTGGGTATAAATCCTAAGGGTCTCCTTTTTTTAATTACAAATTCCATCTATGATGTGGAAAAGCTACTCTTTCTGAGAAAAATCATGGCCTAGACATCTATCCAAAGCCACATCCAAGGATTCATGTCATTCTTGCTTTCATACTTGGATTTGTTTTCTCAAGTTGGACAATCTCGCATAGGTTTGGTATTTTTTATTGAAATGTTCCAGCATTGTGGACCACTAGTGGATTAAATTTGGTTTCAACGATCTATACTGTTGGCGACCATTTGGGACGTGACTACCAATGAGTGTCCTCGAATAGGATTTTAGGTGCTTGCTAGTCTTTGGCAACACCAAGGCCCAGATACCTCCAAATAGACTTAGTAGTTAATGTGAGTATGTGTGTGTGCTGTTATGGTGTGTTGTTGTGAAAAATGAAATGATTGGATTGTGTATAAAACTATAAATGACTTATCTTAAAGAGATTCAGCCAACTTTGCAAAGTACTGTGAGTTGTTGAGTTTTTATTCTGTTCAATTGCCTAGTCTATGCGGTCCTTATAATACCTACTTGTAACAAATAAAATTTTGCAAAAACATTTGAGCACAACTCTACGAATCTACTTCTAATTTCCCCCAGAGAAAGAGATAGTTTCACAAGAAAACTAGAAATAGAGCGAGATTCAATGGAAATAGAAAGAAGAGAACAAGAAAGCAGATTTGTGTAAAGATCTCAAATGTTTAAACAAGGTAAAATGATACGAGTAAACACTTGGCAATAAAGCTATCCCAAATTCAATAACTACGAATTGTTCAAACTTCCAAGGCTTCCCTTTATATAGGAAGTTACACAAATATCCTAAAAATTTCCTTTCTCTTTTTCAATGCAATATTGTCAAAGTATATTTAACAATATGCATCTGTTAATTAATTAATTTTAATTTTAATTAAATTTTTCTTGTGACGTGCCTGTGGCTATGATTTGTGATGTGGCGGTGACTGTGATGCTTAAATGGCGACTTTACCACCACAGCAGGTTATGTTACTTTGTGAATTACAGTCGCTACCGCTGGCCAGAGGAGCTCAAAGTTAACATGAAGGCCAGCCTCTACTTCATGGCCAAATTGCAACCAATCATGGCTGACTACCTAGAATGCTAGTGACCCCTCGTCTTGCACTCCGGTCTGGGCAAAGAAACTGACATCAACAAATTCATCTTTTTCAAAGATGGCCATGTCAACACCACTATGGATGAAGAAGTCAAGGAAGCCTTCATGGCAGTTTTGGACGATCTCTTGGCCAAAACTGGTGTGAAACTGACACAAATTACCACCCTCACCACCAACATAAGCACGTTCAATTTCGCGCCATCATCAGCAGTGTTGCTCATAAACTACTATAAAATGCAGGAGAACATTAAGTCCTTCAATCTTTCTGGCATGGGCTGTGCCTCCAACTTAATCGACATATCCATGGCCAGGGATCTGTTGTCACTAAATCCTGAATCCTACGCCCTCATCATGGGACCTGAAACCACCACTGTGCACTGCAACTACATCGAACGTGACACCACCATGATGCTCACCAACTGCCTCTTCTGTTTGGGGGACAACGTTGTTCTACTCCTCGAGACTCCAAAAGGTAGCATTCCTGACATCTGGAATAATGCAGTCTCCATTTTTGCTAACAACACCATCGAAACAGCAGGTGTCGGCAATGGCTTCAGCTTTGACTTGATTTAGCCACAGGAGGTCACGTGTGGGATATCTGGAACATTCTGTGTAGTGCTCTTACTTGCCACCATCTGTCACCAAATGTTGTACATATCACAAATCGTTGGTGTCATTGTTATAGTTGACGAAAATCTTTCAGGGATGCTGACAACAAGGCTGCGACAGCAGTGCATCCCGCGACAGAGCAGCTGCAGTGAACCGATAATGGATTCGGGAGTAATCAGATCATACGTCTTGTATTTCACCATGGCTACGGGATCGATCTTGGAGCTACAGTGCGTGACCTCAAATCTAATGACCTAGAAACCAGATCTGGCTCTAGATCTAGCATCCTTCTCCTGTGGAACCAGGACCATGATGGGAAAAACACTTGATCATGATGCCCTCCTAGTTAGGGAGGTGCCTGGTGGGAAGATTATCCAACCCTAAGATGCTGGCCCTTTGCGTAGGCATGCATGTAGCTGCTTGGAAGATAGAATCCCTGCAAGATCTCAGTGCTGCAGTAACACTGGACCAGGAATAATAGCAATAGTAAGCCCTTCTTTGTTGCCATTGCCATTGAAATTGAAATGAAAACACGGCACCACAAAGCAAATATGGATCAAACACAGAGCGATTCAACACATAAACATCATTTTTTCTTCTGATTTTAAGTAAAGAAAATTCTTGTTTCTACTCTGCTCCTCCTGATCTTTTCTTTGCTTTGCTTCACTTTGCTCTATGCCATCGTTTTCATCTAGCGGTGATTTTGCATTGTGAATCTTGAGTTCCTCCTCGAGAGATCCTTCCCTTCAAAAATCAAAGCAGGAGCAACAACACTGGATTCATGCCCAGAAACATCAACTTCGATAAAATCCTCTCACAGTCAAAGAGATTGAAGAATTCAATTTGTTTGGTTGGACCACCAATGTCTCTCTGGTTTATTTGTTGTCTATTTCCTTTAACAGCTTACTGATCCAACATATTGCCTAAGCTTTTACATTCTTTGATGAGTTTGTATTTCTTTTGAAATTCTTTTTCTTGCCTACTTTCCAAATTATTTGAGATAGAATGCAGATATCTTGAACAAATATTGGCAGCCTGAAACACTGTTTTCTGCCACCTTAGTAGTAATTGAGTTTACAAGTTTACATCACATGGAATTTTTCAATTTCTTGTATTTTCTCATTCACATCTTCAATGTAATTTTCATCTCTTTTTCCTTTGAAGGTTGTGATTGCCTCCTTTGGATTTTGAAAATCCAATTTTCTTCCTTTACTCTTTGAAATTTGAATTCTTCAAATGTCTTTTTCACAGTATCACATAACATTATTGTGCTCTAAAAATCTGAGTCATAAACTATCCATAGTTAAAAGAAATAAATTTCATCAAAGATTTTTGGACTTGCTAGAAAACTTTTCATCTTGTTATGATATTCCAATGGTACCACCCTACACTTTGATACAATTGTGTTATTTCTCTTAAGAAGTTTGAAAAGAGATTTTTTTATTGCAGATTTTATCATACCAATCGATTCCATGAAATGGCCAAAATGTGCCAACATATACCAACTTTCATCTTCATCTATTAGTGTTTAGGAAAGAGCTTAAGATTTTGCCACTTACTTTTGAGATTTTGCAAGGCACAAGCATCATGGAAGGTGTTGGCACATTTTGGCCATTTCATGGAACAGGTAGCATACCTTCTGAGCTGGGGAACATTCAGCTTCCAAGGCAACAGTGGCCTCTGCAGCAATGTCTGGGAGATTTGGTTAAGGAAGATATGTTTGGGTTAAAGATGAGGATTAAAAGAGATAACAAGGAGGAATCAGTCGCAGCCTCGCATTGGACATCAAAGGCACCAAGAAATCCATGGCGGGGTTCTTACCAAAATGATTTGTCAGAGCCACATGACAGCGCCTTTGATCATGATGCTTGAAAATGGGATGAAACCAATCATAGAATCGTATGCTTTCCAGTGCACCTAGGGTTCATTTCATTAGCTTTTGCTCTGGCCTTGGCTGCCTCCTCGTGGCCTTTTCTTGCCCTTGCTTTTGCAGGCATAGATTCGTGGCCATTTATGCATGCCATGGCAACATTGGATCCGCCAAAAAAATATCGTTGAATTCTACGAAAGTTGTAGGGGGTTAGGGTTTGAAGAAGTAGAGAGAATAGTTCCAATAGAAGCACAGCATACTGGTGCCACGCCTGTAGGCGGTCGATACATCTGCTAGCGGGTGAGCCGTTGTTGTGCCTGACATGCAGCAATGGCTTCATCAAGGCGATGCTGGCGATTCCTATGAGCTAGTGCCATTTGAGTGGCGATCCGTTCTACCCCGTCTGTTAGGAGAGGTTTACCCTGGGCTCCATTGTTCGTGAGACTCTGTGCCAACATATTTATCATGGCGAGTGTATTGTGTCGTGGCTGAACCAGCTTAACTCGTGTCCCATCTACCACACCAGTTTACAGGCCACACCCACCTCTTCCTCGTCTGCCGCTCCTTCCTCTTCTAGTGCACATCCGCATCCTCCCTCCTCTACTCCCACAGATCGTATTCTCATTCACGTCAGCGGCTGAGGGAGCAAAACCCAGCAACAAAGAGAAGGCCAAGGCTGGAGAGGACGATTCATGGGGTTCTTCATCAAGGGTTGGCCATTTGAAGACTCCCATGGTCCATGGTTCACTTAACTACAAACTCTTTGCTCGATCTCGTTAATGAAAATGTTTTCACATCTGGATTCTTGCAATGATGAACCTGCAAACAGAAATTATCAAACACAGCAATGCCCGACGCCAACGTGTTCATCATTGTCACTACCAATCCATCAAGTGTGGCTACAGAGACACGAAGACACAGCAAGATAGGTGCACAATTGAATCAGCAAAATGCCATTTCTTCTATTGCAATTACAGAGGATCTTGTCCTTGTGTTCCATTTCTATCTCTATCTTGATCCTTTAATGAAGCTCTATCTCTATACCTACATTAATCTTCATCAAAACTAGAATTGGAAGAGGAAGATAAAGATGGTGAACTGGGAGAATTGCCATGGCTACTATGTCTTCCCATGTGGTCCCTTGATTTATCTCTTCTAGGTTTGGAGGAGGTCCTAGGCCCTAAGGTCCTCCTTGTTCTAGGACTTACTCCATATCCTCTAGGATTTCCTACATTAGTTGCACATAGTCTTTGAGTGTAGTAAGGGTTTAAATGAGCATATGAAACCCCTACTTGGGGTTGTTTACTTCAACTCTCTTCAGTATAGATCCTATCATTTCTCCTACAAGTGTTCTCATCATACAATGCATTATTGGTCCTATGTGAAGAAGACATGTTTTTAATGTGTGACTTAAAATATCAATATTTTCTAAAAGATAGATTGTTAGTACCTTTATAGCGATTGTTTATAATATAACTAAAATAGATAACTAGCATCATCACTAGCAATGATGCCAATGATGAGCAACGAGTATTCCCTATGCCCAACCATACGAATCACAAGTGTTCAAGCACAATTCGATCAAATTCTGCAAATGAGACTAGTTGTGGCATCTAGGTTATTAAGCCTTGATTGCAAGACATTGTCTTCCCACTTGGATTAGTGGTAGCTTATTGATGAGTCACAGTTCAGTTGGTTGCGTTAACGAGGCCTCGTCAACGAGGTCTAGTTGATGCATCATATCATGCATCGACAAGGCCCCATTGATGAGGTGACTATTTTCAGCTATAAATATGCACCTACCAGCTGCATTTATGGCAAAAGAGATTGTAGTTGCAGTGAAGCTCTTGTAGTTTTTTCATTAAAAGTTTAGATTTTTCTCCCAAGTGCTCGCAGTAGGAGTCATTGAGTGTACAGATCTTTATTCGAGCATTGTTGTACCTGAGCACAACAATGTGTGTGGTAATAAAGATAAGCTTTCTGATAAACCTTGTAACACTTTGGATAGATTAAATATTTTATTTATGCATTTAATGTTTTCAATTATTTATTAAATATTTTTTGGCAATTAAGTTAATGAAGCAATTAAATAGAATAGATTAAACACATAAGTATGACCACTTCGAGCATAACACATATTCACTTGGTAATCCTAGTTGCATTATTGCTTGGTACACCTAGTAGCATAGCACTTGGTTGCCCAGTAGTGGATAGGTGGATTTAGTACATGTATGGAAAGTGGGACTAGATTCTTATGTTAGAATTAGTTAAATGCTAGTTAATTAGTTTAATTAAATTAGTTAATCTAATTACTTTTGATGAGCGGTGAGGTACCCCTACGCTCAACCATACGAATATGAGCATTTTCACGCGCGATCCGGTCGAACTTCGTAGATGGACTAGCTATGGCACCTAGACAGTTAACCTTAGGTCGCAGTTCACTGTCTTCCCACCTGGACTAGTGTTTATCATTTGTCACGTATGGTTTAGTCCAGAGTGAGGTGTATGATGTGTTCTAACTCTATGCTACTCCTAATTCAATAGAAATTAATGTTAACTAAGCTAAGCTAAGAGGGAAAGGGTAAGAGAGTCTAATCTAGCCTAAGTGCGACGAGCAATTGATTCCTTGATCAACCATACACATCTTGGACCTCGTGCACAACTACCATTGGGACTACCAAGCATAGGTCCTAGGTATGCCACTGGCATTACCAAGTGTAGATCCCAAATATACCATTGGGATTACCAAGCACAGATCCTAGCTACGCCACTGGGCTACCAAGTAGTCACACTTAAATGCTCGTAACCAAGTTGTACTCGTTCCGCTTCTAGGAGTTTAAGGGTGAGAGACTAATCGCGACGAGTAACCGATTCCTTGACTAGCCGTATACATCCGTAGATGCTCGTAATCAAGTCGTACTCACACCGCGCTACGAAAGTAATAAATAACATTAAATATTGACTATTGACTATTGATTACACGAACAGTGAGATGAGATGAAGTAGAGAAAGGGATCGTAGAGATCGGGACATGAGGTAACTATCGTAGGGCACAATGAATCCTGCGTGTAAAGCATGATTAACGTGTCATTAACCCGTCATTCCAAGATCAAGACCAAGTCCATTCTTCTAAACAGTGACATCGCATTGTTTCATCCCATGATGAACAACTGTGAGAGTACCATAACAACAAGGTGTATAACCACTTGGCGTTTAGTACAAGGGAGGAGTGATTTTTATTTTATGGCACTTTTCTTTTTTTTTCTTTTTCACTTTACTGAATCTAGAGAAGCCACCAACCTTTAGGCATGGGTGCATGTCTTTCCAGTGGGACCCCCTAGAACAGCTTTTGATGTTCAAGTGCCCTTTTCATTACTCTTACTCCCATTTTTCATTAGATCTACAAGGATCTTAGTACAACCAAGTTGCATGATAACACCCACAGATGACACCAAAGAGAATCCACAAGTCTCCTTGATGTCACACCCTAACCATTCCCTCTTGGTCCATCCTTCTTCACTCTGGGTACAATGAACACAAAATTAATTTTAAGTTTTAAAAATATCAAGAATATCACTGTACCCCCGAACAGAACCTCTTATTTGTAGAGTGGATGAGTGGGTGTAGTGGGCTCACTGTTCTAAATAATTGATCACTCATGACTTAATAACATAAAACACACCTCAACCAATGATCCACATGAGTGTTTTATTCGTAGATGAGATTACTTACAAAAACATAAAAAGACAAAAACACAAAAAGATAAAAAGATAAAACAAAAAGTTGAAAAATGAAAAACTGAAAAACAAAAAGTTGTAAAATCAAAGAAAAATAAAAATGGTTATTAATCCTGCTTGTTATTAGAATGAGGGATATCCCTCATAGCTAAATAGTTGTGGACGGCACGGATTAATAATTGACGACTGGAATCCTTGCTTCTTGGAAATTTTGGGGCTCGATCATACTTACCGCGTCAGGTTTCACACACTGGGTTATAAGGAGCATAGTGGGGCAATTTATACAATGTAGTTTCTAGATAACGAGTTTACCCACTATGATGTTTAGGACTGAATGGTATGCAGGGATTAATAAATGAAGGTTGAGGATCCTTGCATGTTGGAAATATTGGCACTGGTCCATACTCACCCCATTGGGGTTCACACACTTGATTGTAGTAAGCATAGTGGGGCACTTCATACGATGTAGTTCCCAGATAACGAGTTGACCCACTATGATGTTTGTGACTGTTACATGGTATGCAAGGATTGGGTTGATGTCTCCCATGGTTGTGTTCATTGGGTTGTATGGTTGTTGGAGTGTTAGTTGGTGGCCCTGATAAAGTTACATGAGGTGTTGGGTTCAAAGGTAAGGGTGCAACACAATGTGGAACTTGTGCTAGGTTGGAAGATGCAGTGGCCTCTGAATTATGTTGTCCCTTCCTATGACCATGTTTAAAGAAAGGATGCCTTTGATGTTGCTGAGGTTGCTCACTGCTGTTGGTAGCAGTAGCACAAGTGTTATTCGTGGGTTGTTGCGGTGGCACAAACACCTTAGGAACAGTTGGTGGCATTGTGAGAGGAAAATGATTAGAATGTTGAAAGTTAGGATGAATATAAGATGCATAAGGTGGTGGTTGTGTTGGAGGTATGGGCTGATAGTATTGTGGAGAATGGTACTGTGGTGAGATAGAGTATGGTGGCCCAAATGGAGAAACAGGATGCTAGACGTGATAAGAATTTGGATTTGGAAAATATGAAGGGTGCCTCCAGTCTAAGGGTGGTTTCCCCCACGACTGGGATTGTTGCCACTGTGGTCTGACATAGTATCTTTGTACGAACTCTAGATGTAATGTGTTTTCCCAATGCTCATGTATCTGTAACAGTATTGGGCATTGGCCCTTGGGGTGATCGTACAGGCATATGTTGCATTCATACATAGGATTGGTAGTTGAGCGCTTATTCCCTTCATTCTTTTTCTCCGAATGTCTACTATTTTTTCCTGCTTCTTGGGTTGTGAAAACTCTATCTCCAATTTTGTTGATATATTCTCCACACTTTTGATACATCCATTCCAACATCTTGTTAATATTTGCCTCTGCTTCTTCTAACGATTGTTGTATTGGCAAAGATGATGTTTCCACCTTGAGATTTGTTGATCTCTCCTTGTGATGATCATGGACCTTTGTTGAG
>MNCI01007329.1:221264-236831 GCA_015680685.1 Gnetum montanum
CTTGTTTCCATCCTTGGATTTGTTTCCTCAAGGCTGACACTCTTACGTAGGTTTGATATTTTTCGTTAAATACTTCTACCATTATTGACCAGCGTTGTATCGAGTTTGGTTTTAACGATCTATACCATACTTTTTCTTGGTCAATGAGTGTCATAGAAAAGAGCTTAATTTTTTGCCAGCCATTATCAATGTTGTTCCATGTGCAGGCATCATAGAAGGCTAGTAAATGTTGTTGTGGATCTAAGTCATACCCTCCTGAAAATGTAGGAAAGTTGTTTAAATCGAGCCTGGGTAGTCGGCTCTCTTTACGATGCCTATGGGAGATTCGAACAGCCCCTTGTATTTGCATTAGGCTTATAGTGGCTAGTGGGGGTTCATCGTCATCGGGTAAGTTATGTCTTCTTGTGTTAGGATGACGTTGTTTTTGTTGATGTTTGTAAGAAACCCCCACCTCAGATTGCGTACTCCAATCTTCATCGTCATATGGTTCGTTGGTTCTCCAATGAACTTCCTCACTAAGTGTGGCATTATTATTATCTTGTAGGAGAGACATTGTTGTGAAAATGTGTGTGAAATTAGATGTAACTTTTAATAATTATTTCTTTTTTCTAAGAGATATATTGTTAAGTTCTTTACAGCGACCTTGTATGATATAACTAATCTAGATAACTAGCACCATCCTCGGCAACGGTGCCAATGATGAGCGGTGAGGTATCCCTATGCTCAACCATACGAATGCAAGCATTTTCACGCTTGATCTGGTGGAACTCTGTAGACGGACTAGCTGTGACACCTAGATAGTTAACCTTAGGTCGCAGTTCGTTGTCTTCCCACTTGGACTAGTGTTTATCATTTGTCATGTATGGTTTAGACCAGAGTGAGGTGTATGATGTGTTCTAACTCTATGCTACTCCTGATTCAATGGAAAATAATGTTAACTAAGCTAAGCTAAGAGGGAAAGGATAAGAGAGTCTAATCTAGCCTAAGTGCGATGAGCAACCGATTCCTTGATCAACCATACACATCTTGGACCTCGTGCACAACTACCACTGGGACTACCAAGCGTAGGTCCTAGGTATGCCACTGGCATTACCAAGTGCAGATCCTAAATACGCCATCGGGATTACCAAGCACAGATCCTGGCTACACCATTGGGCTACCAAGTAGTCACACTTAAATGGTCGTAACCAAGTCGTACTCATTCCGCTTGTAGGAGTTTAAGGGTGAGAAACTAATCACGATGAGTAACCGATTCCTTGACTAGCCGTACACATCCATAGATGCTCGTAATCAAGTCATACTCACACTGCGCTACGAAAGTAATAGATAACATTAAATAAATAAATAAATAACAAATAAATAAACAACAAAGTGAATGTTGCAATGATGAAGTAATCTCGATCTTTATTGCCGGTCATGTGTGTGTCCAAGTACGGAACACTCAAATAAAGACATTGTACAATTACATTCACCACACTATGGGCAGACATGGGAAAAAAATCTAACTCTGGAAGGATCAAACTGCCAGAGCTTCGCTACTCTAAAACTAGGATGTAAAATGAGGGAGAGCGGCCTCTTATTTATAGAAATTGCGGCTGACTACGATATCGCGGGCAGATGAGATATCGCGTACACGATATCGCGGCCCATGATATAACGTGGGTGCCTTAATGCGACCGCCAGCAATATGAGCAATTTCATGTCTCATCAACTTTTATCTACATTTGAATACTAAACCATAAAATACAAAATGATAAAAATCAAATGCCTTAATTACACTTAACCATACTAGTGTACATAACAAATGTAATTGGGAAGACAATGATTGACCTTAAGGCAAGATTCACTTCCTAGAAAACTAGTGCATCGAAAAAGATAAAGTCCATGGAATTCAACTGGATCATGCATGAACGCTTTGTGATTTGTATGGTTGAGCATAGGGGTACCTCGTTGCTCACCATTTATCATGTATGGTTTAGTCCAAAGTGAGGCATATGATAGTTGATGTTATTGCGGCCTTATGCTAATCTTAACAATAATAGAGAAATTAATTATTTAACCTAATTAACAATAAGAAAATAAATTCTAAACTAGCCTAAAGACAATGAGTGTCCATTCCTAGCTTGCCGTACACATCCTAAACCCACATATCCACTACTGAGATTACCAAGCATTATGCTACTGGACAAACCAAGCAATAATGTTGCTGGGATTATCAAGTGAATACTTGTTTATGCTCAAAATTAGTCATACTCATTTTGCTGATTGATTAACATGCATGGAAATGTAAATATTAACCAACTACATGGAAAGTAAATTGCACAAAAAGTAAATCTAATCCAAGTCAAAGTGTTGAAATGAATATGAATCAATCTTGATCTTATTACTGTTCATGGAATGTGTCTAGGTACAATGCCACTCGAATAATATGTTGTACAACTGACTCAAATCCACACTACAGGCACTCACTGACTGTTTCTTAAAATCATGAAATGAAACTACAAGAGTCTAGCTCCTAAATTGACAAAAATGTCCCTCATATGTAGCAGGTACTCACATATTTATAACCGAGGAAAGGCATTGCGTTGACACATTGATGCAATTAAGTTATAGTAGATATGATATCACATCTGTGATATAGCCAATGTCATGTAGTATCTACAATGTAGCATCAAACTAAGATGCACTGATAGGGATGCTACAACGCAAATGCAATGTAGCATCTACAATATCTCAGCCAATTGATGATTCATCAAAAGGCATCCTTAATAGATGAATTTACTTATAGAGATGATAATTTTGATTTATATTTTGGATTTATATATTTTAAAAAATACTATATTAATTTTTTTTAATTGTTGCATCTTCTAAATTATATCTTAATTCATGTGATATATAATTCAAATGATTGATATAACTTTGATTTTTAATACCTGATTTGAAAGATAGGTCATGTAAACTGCTAGCAAAAAAGGTTTCTTTAATAGGCATCTCTAATAGTTAATTTCCAATCCTAGACATGGTAGATGATTCATCATTTATTGGGATGCCAAGAAATAGAACCAACATAATGCATTAAAAAGCTAGGGAAATATAACCTAACCACCTTTTGCGTGGAAATCCTTAATAGAGGTAACCACTTGATCTACCTCTCTTTCACATGATTTATTATTAATAGTTGGTAGAAATGCATTTGAAAACCATTTCAAAACACCTTTGTTCACTGGCATTCTCAAAAATTACGTTGGCTTAACATGTTTCTATCAATTTGCAATTTTTTGCTCTACTTCTAAAACATTTTAGAATTTGAAAGTCCATGCAGATCAATGAAGATGTCATCCTCTTCAAATGGTTTCGATGATATTTATAATTTGGTTCACTACATTGATGTCTTAAAATAAGATTGTAGTTTATGGGGCATCCAAACAGGTGTGATCGTTTGCAAATAGGCAAGGATAAATAATACATTACTCTTGTTTTTGTGTTTAACTTTAATTTCTATACATTGTTTAAGGTGCTTGCTTCTTGAAAATGGTTAAGCTTTTGCTCATTCATCTTTCCTTTTAGAACTTTACTTTGGCGGGATATACCTGGAGCTTCTAGATGATGATCTTCATTCAAAGTGTTTGCTTCTCAAATCAAAAGATGCAAGGTTCAAACTTGAAAGCAACCACTTAAAGAGGTTAAGTTTTAACTAATCCATCAACACTTAAATTTTCAAAATAAGCATTGAAGCTCCAACCCTAATAAAGGGAAAAAAACAACATAAGAAATTTCTTACTTTTGGACTAATTATTTGCATTTGAGTAATATATATTTCTCTATTTAAGCATGTTAAATTAAGTAAAATTTAAACATATGAAAAAATACCATATTTTCCATAAAGAAATTTTAGAATTGTCTTCTTTTTGTTGTTCTTTTTTTATTTCCTTTGTAATTAGGTTGGTCTATTTTTAGTTTATAATAACTAGGTGGGCCAAAAGCCAAGATCCAAGTGCAGTAGACCTACTCCTGGTTAGATTTTGTTGAAATTTTGTTAGAAATTTTAGCATAAGTATTATAGGAAGAATGTTAACAAGAAGTTGCATCCTCTATCATCCCAACAACAAAAGCTGCTACACTCCTTACAAGAGGAGATTCTAGACATAATCATACTCCAGTTGGATGTGGGAACCGTGATGGCCAAATGTAGGAAAAATCAAGATCTCAAATGAGAAAGACCTACTTGCAAGCATTGGAAGGGTTGGACATACCATGAAAAGATGCTATCGACTTCACTACTACCCACTAGGACATCAACTTTAAAAAGAAGGTAATGCCATCTCAATTAATCAAGTTGCAAGAACATTCAATGAAAAACAAAAAGTAGATCAATCTTTTTCGGATTATCATTTATGACAGAGCCTTGCTTTGTTAAACACGTAGCCCAAGATTCATGAAGTAGGTACCTCACAACCAAGAAGAGAGTTATAAGGTAGTAGTTTCAACTTAGCTTCTTGTAATTTAGCACCTTGGATACTTGACATTAGAGCCACAAACCTTATTATTAGCTCCCCATCAACCTTGTCATTCATAACCCCCCTAATGACATTTGTGAAATTGCCCAATGGAAATATAGCCACCATCTCCCACATTGGCATAATTTTATTATCATCTTCATTAATTCTTAAAGATGTACTATGTGTACCTACTTTCAATTTCAATCTCATATTAATCAGTAAACTCACTTCATATTCCAACTATTTCATAACATTCTTTGTTGATTCATGTCTCATACAAGACCTATATACGAGGAGAATGATTAGGGGAAGTAAAGAGTAGAATGGCCTATACCACTTTCATCCATTTAATAAGAGTAAGCCTCATTTCATAGGCACTCTTTCATCATCTACTCTATGGCATAAGCATTTGCACCATCCCTCTGATAATCATTTGAACTTTTTAAATAGATGTCCCATTGCAAAACAAACTCACATCCCTTTTTCTTTCAATACTATTTTTACTTATAAGCCATTTCAGTTAATTCACTGTGACATATGGGGTAGCTACAAAACCATCTCTTAGTGGTGTCCAAACTTTCCTTACTAGTGTGGATGCTTTTACCAAATGTACCTAGATCTTCCTAATGCATCAAAAGTCTAAAACCCATCATTTGCTTTATTATTTTTTAAACTTAATCGAAAACTAGCTTGATCAAAAAATCCCATAAATTCGAAGTGATAACAACACTAAGTTTAATATGAGTTCATTTTATGAAGAAAAGGGCATTATTCATCAATGTCGTTGTGTCATTGCTTTACAACAAAATGGTGTTGTTGAATGCAAGCCTTGCCACCTATTAAATGTTGCCAGAGCTCTACAATTCTAAGCCCATTTACACATGCATTTTTGAGGGGAATGTGTTCTCATAGCTACATACTTGATTAATCATACTTTCACTCCCATTCTCTTTGGATGAACACCCTATGAAGCCATTTTCAATACTACACCTTTGTACTCCCATCTACGAGTGGTTGGATGTTTTTGCTATGCCAGCTCGCTCAAGGTCATTCTAAATTTGACCCACTCAAGATCATTCTAAATTTGACCCACGCACACAAAAATGCATATTCGTCAATTATCCCCATGGACAAAAAGGATATTGTTGATGCATGGATTTTGGTCACACAACAATGTCCTCAAAAAACTCGTTTAAAGAGACTATTACCTAGGTGTACCTAGAAATAGTCTCAACTGGGAAAAACAATGTAGTATTTAAAAATTTTAAAGAACGAGTTTTGGAATAAGCTTTATTCAAGAAAAATGATTTCTTAAATTATTATAATATTGGCAATAATTCATAATACCAAATAATTGAGAATGCTAATGTAAATTGGAAATAAAGTAATACATGATTAAAATTATTACATCAACAACAACAGTCCTGTTTCATTGCATAATGTTGGTGTAAGATCAGTATGGCGAACTGATGAAAGTTTTGTCTAATAAAATAACTAACCGAGGAAAAGTCAGAAAATTTCTTGAAATATGTGCATTTGTGTTTCAGAAAATACAAAATCATGTTAAGGGTGTGGTCATGCACGTAACAAGTAAACATAAACAAATGCTCCAGAGACCCACCAATAAAATGGTATATTCAAATTTTCCTGCATGCTAACCATAAGCATCAAGAAAGTCCTTCCCTTTGTACAAATACGTACCATATTTAAAGAATCTACGGATTGTGCCATAATTTCTTTCATTAGAAAACTTTAATGAATCCTTTAATTAACGATTTCACTCGAATAGAAATTGAAATTAAAGTTTAAAATTTTATTAAGTTTGTAGGTCCTCTAAATCTATTAAGATCAGTGCAAAATGCTAAAGATATCAATGCTTAGATCTTTCTGACCATCAATTTTGCTCCATTGCGAGGCCGGGTGGTCAGAAACGCTGAAGGTGCATGAACATAAGATGGGGAAAGGTCAACATAAAACTTCTGTAAGATCATGGCCAGAACCACTTTTGCCTCTAGCAGAGCAAAGCTTTGTCCAATGCATATCCTTGGACCAAATCCGAATGGGAAAAAGGCCAATGGATGCTTCACTGCATTTGCAATCCCCTGGCTAAATCTTTCAGGATTAAACTGAATTGCATCTTTTCCCCAGAGTTCTGGGTCAAGGTGCAATGCTAGTATGGGAATCTCAATCTGAGTTCCTGCAGGAAGCAAGAGATTTCCCAGTCTTGTTGGCTTTGTTGTCTCCCTTTGTATAGCTGGAGCAGGTGGATATAGTCTCAAAGTTTCATGCAGAATCATTCCTACCTGAAATGTACATGAAAAAACAAACTGTTATTTTATGAAGGTTTTTACGAAGAGAGAGAAAAAGACAATCATTCAACAGAACATATATTAGAAAATCGTGCACAATTCTTATTAGAAAATCGTGCACAATTCTAAATCAGTTGTCCCTCAAAAATTAATACATCATCATCACCTTACCGTTGTCTTACTAACCAGTTAGGGTTAGTTACTTTAAAAAGTTACACATAACAATGAACCGGTTAACAACCTGGTGCTCGCTACTGAATTATAATGTTTTACTAAAGTTTTGTGATGGCTCTAAACGTAGGATACATAGTTCTTTACCACAACTAGTTATGTTTGGGCATTATATAAAGTAATACATAATTTCCTAGATACATAAAAGATGACATAAACATAAACGGGTTTGGGATGTGGGTAGGCTGTACCTATAAAAGTATGGTTCTCATATGTTGAAAGAGTAATACATAATTTTTTAAATTCATAAAAATAACATAAACATTACAGCTTATGAGTTTGCAAAATTACGATGGCATAAACATAAAAGGGTTTGGGATGTGGGTAGGCTGTACCTATGAAAGTACATATAGTCACCTAATTCTGGTTCTCATATTTTGAAAGAATAATACATAATTTTTTTAAATTCATAAAAATAACAAAAACATAACAGCTTATGAGTCTGCAAAATTACAATGTGCAAATGACTTATGCTTTCTGCATTTGGGTAATCATCCTTTCCGCAAACCTGTAACACCTCATTTCTTGCTTTATCTTGCCAGTCTTGTTGCATTCCTAGTAATATCATAGTCCATGTCAAGAGCCCAGCAGTAGTCTCATGACCTGCTAAATAGAAAGTCTTGCATTCATCAATAAGTTCATCAAGAACCATATTTGAGTTAACATCCTCGTTCTTGTTAGCTTCCAACATCAGTCCAAGTAAGTCACTATTGGTGGTTTTATTATCCCTGGAGGAAATAATATCCTTCAGCCCGTTTCTAATTTCATTTTCCACTCTCCAGCATTCTCTGTTGATTTTGGTGGGAAGGAATCTGTATGAAGCAAGCCCAAAATCAAACAGAGAACTAACATATAAAATGCGTGGCATGTTTCTTCGGAACTGAACATAAAACCTTCAAACACTAGCACCGACGTATATTCATAACTGAAAAGGATGATATAGTTCAATTCAGCCCCATAAAGAGCATTATCGAAGTTTTTATGGCTGTCTGCAATTTAGCAATTTATTCTTCTTTAACCATATGTATAATTATTGCATTTATACAATATATTTAAATTCTAGAGGTTTTGTTTTTAAGCTTTGAAATGCTAACAAAATTATGCAAAGTACAAAAACATTAAATAATTTCTCAACCTGAGTCCTGGAATATAAGGACGCATAGAAAGCTTGACCATCAACATTAATTGTTGGTGTTGCAAATCAAATATATGTTTTCCTTTCTGGTAGCTGCTTCCAAAAGCTGTTCGAGAAATTACATCTGCAGTCAATATCTGAAATTCATTTGAAACCTCCAACTCTGCAACATTATCGAGCACCTTTTCATTCCATGCCTTCAACATAAGAGAACAGCCGTCTACCATGGCAGGAATCATACCCTGTTTTTACAATAAAGCCACTTGTAAGTACTAGTGGAATATGCAAAAATGTAAATTAACAAAATAGCTAAAAGGAATTTAAGAAAAACTAAAAGGCAAGCAAAAATAAAATAAAAGCTAATTAACAGATTTTGGTCCAATTACAGTTCAAATTCAATAGAAAGTACACTTTTTAAGGTATTTTGAGGGTTTTATTTGCCTGGTTAAGTTTAGATCATTATCATAGCTTGTCCCAGGGTTTAGCTACCTAGTTCTCCTTCCCATTTGTCCGAGTTAAATTTGGATAACACCAAAGAAAAATCAAAATCAAAATTCAAACCCTATTCTAAACAATTTCCATGCCAAAAGTTTTTTAAAAAAATCGGAAAACTGGTTCTGAATAATGTATATTACCTTTAATCGATCCACGTGAAAAGCAGGATTGATAATTTTTCTGTGCTTTGCCCAGATTTCTCCTGTCTTCAGAGTTACCAGTCCTTCACCAAGAAGCTGCCTAACCAGAAGATTGGGATGGCGACGCTTCAGAGAAAAGCTTCCATCCCTATCTATCAGAATCTCCTTAAGAAGCTGCGGGTGGGCAGTATACAGTGTGGGTTTGCTGTAACACCAGTAAATGAATTCTTTTCCTGTACGATTCCGAAGAAAACAAAACCGAAAACAGCACATAAATAATTTTCGCATTGAAGTTATTTTATTTGTTTTTGGAAGACAAGGAAACTCCCAGAGTATGCAACTTCCACTGTTTTGTTTGAAATTATTTTTTCATGGAAGTAGAAACGTACCATATGTTTTCGCCCAAACATAAAGATGTGGTGTAACTCTAGAAACCGTATCATGAGAGTGGGATGCCATGGGTGTAGAATGGGCTTCCTCTCGCATTTTAGAGATGTCGCTAATATTGCCCAGCAAGAATTTGCAAGGAAGAACTTTGAGTCCCTGGGACTCGAAGAATCTTTTGAGTTGCAGAGGTTTCCACCCAAACTTTATGAAAATTCCGACCACCAGAGCTCCTAACAAAGCTAATCCAATGGCTGATGTCCAGTACAGAAGCACCCCTTTCTCCATTTCTCGATTCTGAGGAGAGCACCAATAATGAACTGCTGTGTAAGCTAACTCATTCAAGCTTTTGGGTTCCCATGTTCAGGATAAGGATTTAAGACAGAATGGTGCAAATTAGTAGATGGATGCGTGCTTTGTGGCCCAGGATTGACAGGCAGAAAAGTATAGTTTCCTGACCAATGATAATTATTTCGTCTGCGAATTTTAAAATTTTCCAATATCTGGCAGATCGTTGGAGCAGAAATGCCGCCTCTTGGGTGGATGACAGTTTAATTTAAAGCATGAGGATGACTTGCCGATTAATTTTTGTTATTGTTTAGGGGATGATAATTTAATGCTAAACATTAGGACCATTCCTTGATGAATTGGATGGTCGCTTGACTTTGCAACCGGCGTCGATGGACCGTGTCGGATACTTTTTGACATCCACTCTCCGGTTTGCACATCATTAATATTGTTTTCTTTTTGGGTTTGTGAAGATGACGTGTAGAAGCTTTAAAGGCATTATCTATAATTGGAACTAAAACTGAAAGGGGAGATTAAGGATTCAATGGACAAGCAACTCTTTTTTTCAATAAATCTCTGTGAATTAATCACGTACTTTAATTACAAGTTTAAAACTTGATGGCATGTTTGTCTTTTTAAGCTGTTATCCTAAAATCTGTAACTCTTTCAATGGTGGTCAGAAGCCACAAATGAAGTTAGTATTAGGTTGGCAGTTGGTTGCAAAACCTTGTCAAATCTCATAGATGAGTTCTTTTTCAGATTTTAGAGATGCTAAGGCATTCTCCAAATGTGATGTCAAAAAAAGATGGAAGATGATTTTTAGAAACTACAGATAAACAAAGATCTTGCACTTCTTAAAAAAGAATGGTAAAAAAGAACTCATTTTGTTTATGAAACTGAAATTTGAATCCACAACTTGTTTTTTAAGAGAGATGTTCTGACCACTGCCTTACAGTTTGTCTTGTTTCTGAAACTGAAATTAAATTTTTAAGACACCATGAACCCTTTGGATCTATTGAAGATGAGAAATATCCATGCTGTAAGTTGTCAAAGGTAAACAATGTGCAACAGTGAACATATTACTCATCTTAAACCACCATGTTACACAGGTGTAACTTGTGTAACCTATCATTTTTTAATAGCAGGTTACACCATATAACATGGGTGTAAATTTTAATTTTTTGATTCAATCCAGTAATGCAATGCTATGATAGTGAGACTTCGTACGTTCTTAATTGTAGGAGAAGGAAAATGTTACATCATTTGTGTTGTATATTATATACATCATGGAGTTACTGCAGCTTAAAAGTCAGGTCTAAGATACCTGATTATGCAGGCAATATCGAAGACAGAAACTGCTATTGACCCAAACCATCAAAAATATTAAACCTGCTGTGTTTGTATATGCCAGCCATGAGCATAAAACAAAAGCATTTTTATTAATCTACATGTGCAAGAGTTTCAAATACAGCATGCCGTGTCACACAATTCAAATAGCCACAAGAACGTTCTAGGCATAGTTTTACTATCATATTTTTCCTTAGAATTAACTGTTTTTGACTGGAAACAGCAGTGCAAAGTGCAAATATATCCACATGCTTATATCATCCTCAGGATTACTTGGCCTCCATGTTGAGGTCGACCAGTCAAAAAGGGTACAGGTGCATGAACATAAGATGGAGAAAGTTCAAAAGAAAATTTCTGTAAGATCATGGCTACAACCACTTTTGCTTGTATTAGAGCAAAGTTTTGTCCTATGCATATCCTTGGACCAAACGAAAATGGCAGAAAGGCCAGTGGATGCTTCACAGCTTTTACAACGCCTTGACTAAATCTTGCAGGATTAAACTCCTTCGCATCTTCTCCCCAAAACTGTGTCTCGTGCTGCAGTGGTAGAATGGGAATCTCCACCTGAGTTCCTGCAGGAATAAACATATTTCCTAGTGTTGTTGGCTTTGTTGTCTCCCTTGTTATTGTTGAAGCTGTTGGATAGAGTCTTGAAACTTCATTCAAAATCATTCCCACCTGAAAGTTTCATTGTTAAATTGTGTTATTTCTTTCAAGGGTTCTCTAAAAAATAGATTCCAATGAACAAAAGATTATATAAAATTGCAACTCAGGTATAAGGAATGTGGTGCTTGCTATGGTAACTTTGGTGAATTGAATAAGGTATAATGAATGTCTGAAGGAAGAACTGCTAAGTATAGAGCAGCCGATTATTAAGATAGATATATAGAGATATAATAGTGTCTCAACTATAATACATCCTTGAAAAGTAATCCATCTATCAGTATATAACATAGTAATGCTTCAGCTATAGCATATTCTGAAAGTAATACTTTTATGATCATGGTGTCTTTATTCTTTTAATATTTGCTCATCGGTTTTCTATGCCCTATTTCCTACCTAATACCAATTTAAAAAGCAATTCATGATTTTCTAAATTCATAAAGACCGTAAAGACAGAAGGAGTTGAGTTAAGGATATGCAAAATTACAATGTGGAGGCAACTTATGCTTTCTGCATTTGGAAGATCATCCTTTCCGCAAACCTGTAGCACCTCATTTCTTGCTTTATCTTGCCAATCTCTGTGCATTGCTAATAATATCATACTCCATGTTAAGAGTCCAGCAGTAGTCTCATGGCCTGCTAAATAGAAAGTCTTGCATTCATCAATAAGTTCATCAAGAACCATTTTTGAGTTACCAATGACATCCTGGTTATTGTTAGCTGCCAACATCAGTCCAAGCAAGTCATCACAGGTGGTTTTATTAGCCCTGGAGAATATTATATTTTTGATACGGTTTCTTATTTCATTTTCCAGTCTACAGCATTCTCTGTTGGTTTTGGTGGGAACAAATCTGTGCAAGCCAAAGATAAAACTCTTAGACGCAAAGCAAAAACATAATATAATGGAATATGTATTGATAAATATGCATATCCTGTATTCTTGTGGGAAAGAAGAATAAAACCTTAAAATACAAGCATATATTTGTAACTATTAATGGTTTTTTTTTCCAAGCATAACAGGATGACTTAAATTTTGAAATGCTAGCAAAAGTTGCACAAGAAATGATAAAGAACTGAAAATAATTTCCCAACCTCAATCTTGAAACATAAGGACTTAAAAAAAGATTAGCTGCCACAGTAGATAAAGAGCATTTGTAAAGAAGACATTGTGAAAGATTGCTTGTAAGATGACTTGTTAAAGACAACATTTCAGCCTCTTTATCATAATCCTGTGAGTTATGTTTATTTTTTATTTTGTTTAAATTGTTTAGCTAGTGATTTAGATAGTATCATTCTTGGCAAGTAATTTTGAGATTTTTAGATTGCTCTTATTGTTCTTGTTGCATGATAAAAAATTTCTATTAAAATTTTGCTATGGAAGAGCTTATTTTTGAAAGCCTTAAGAGCATTTTAGTAGTAAATTTTATTATTATGCAATGTATAAGAACCGCTATTGAGATTGTTGTAAGAGAGCCTCTACATGTAGTCAAGCCGTTGAATGATTCAATAGTCAAGAGGGTTCAGAAAATCCTTGGTATTTTGATAGGACCAAAATAGCTTCTTTTATCTTTAAAGTGAATCTCCGTGATATTTCAATCATAAATTGTCAAGTCTTTTGAAGGTTCTGTTGAATGCAATTGTTGACATCCATTATCTAGCCAAAATAAAGTCTAGTACATGATAGTTTATGCAACATTTTTTTTTGGGTAGCATAATAGGATTGTCTTGAAAAATTTGCTTATTTGAGCCTTGGAAGTTTAAACAATTCATAATTATTAAATTTAGGATAGTTTTATTGCGAAGTGTTTACTCGTATCATCTTACCTTGTTTAAACATTTGAGATCTTTACACAAATCTGCTTTCTTTTTCTCTTCTTTCTATTTCCATTGAATCTTGCTCTATTTCTAGTTTTCTTGTGGAACTATCTCTTTTTCTGGAGAAAATTAGAAGTAGATTTGCAGAGTTGTGCTCAAATGTTTTTGCAAAACTTTATTTGTTACAAGTAGGTATTATAAGGACCGCATAGACTGGGCAATTGAACAAAATAGGAACTCTCAACAACTCGTAGTATTTTGCAAAGTTGGTTGAATCTCTTTAAGATAAGTCATTTATAGTTTTACACACAATCCAATCATTTCATTTTTCATAACAGCACACACACATACTCACATTAACTACTGAGTCTATTTGAAAGTATCTAGGCCTTGGTGTTGCCAGAGACCAGCAAGCACCTAAATCCTATTCAAGGACACTCATTGGTGGTCGCATCCCAAACGGTCGTCAATAAAAGGCATGTAAAAGATGTTGTGGATTAGAATTATAGCCTCTCTTAAATCTAGGAATGTTGTTCATATTAAGCCATTTGATGTGGCTTTCCCTTTGATGCTTGTGAGGTATTTGAACTACCTTCCTAATCTGTGTCATGCCCCTAGTAGCCAACAAGGGTTCATCAGCATTAGACATGTCATAGTAATAATCTCTATTTTCATTTTTCTGATTATGCTGATCTTGTCTATGCTTACTTTAATGTCTTCCATCTTGTCCTTGTGTTCAATTTCTATCTCTATCTTGATCCTTTAATGAAGCTCTATCTCTATACCTACGTTAATCTTCATCAAAACTAGAATTGGAAGAGGAAGATAAAGATGGTGAACTGGGAGAATTGCCATGGCTACTATGTCTTCCCATGTGGTCCCTTGATTTATCTCTTCTAGGTTTGGAGGAGGTCCTAGGCCCTGAGGTCCTCCTTGTTCTAGGACTTACTCCATATCCTCTAGGATTTCCTACATTAGTTGCACATAGTCTTTGAGTGTAGTAAGGGTTTAAATGAGCATAATAAACCCCTACTTGGGGTTGTTTACTCCAACTCTCTTCAGTATAGATCCTATCATTTCTCCTACAAGTGTTCTCATCATACAATGCATTATTGGTCCTATGTGAAGAAGACATGTTTTTAATGTGTGACTTAAAATATTAATATTTTCTAAAAGATAGATTGTTAGTACCTTTATAGCGATTGTTTATAATATAACTAAAATAGATAACTAGCATCATCACTAGTAATGATGCCAATGATGAGCGACAAGTATTCCCTATGCCTAACCATACGAATCACAAGTGTTCAAGCACAATTCGGTCAAATTTTGCGAATGAGACTAGTTGTGGCATCTAGGTTATTAAGCCTTGATTGCAAGACATTGTCTTCCCACTTGGATTAGTGGTAGCTTATTGATGAGTCACAGTTCAGTTGGTTGCGTTAACGAGGCCTCGTCAACGAGGTCTAGTTGATGCATCATATCATGCATCAACAAGGCCCCATTGATGCAGTGACTATTTTCGGCTATAAATATGCACCTACCAGCTGCATTTATGGCAAAAGAGATTGTAGTTGCAATGAAGCTCTTGTAGTTTCTCCATTGAAAGTTTAAATTTTTCTCCCAAGCACTCGTAGTAGGAGTCATTGAGTGTATAGATCTTTATTCGAGCATTGTTGTACCTGAGCACAACAATGTGTGCGATAATAAAGATAAGTGATGAGACGCGAATTGCACAGGCCGCGATATCGCGTCCTTCCCTGTGATATCGCGTACGCGATATCGCGGTCCGCCGCCATATCTATAAATAAGAGGCGACACTCCCCTCATTCATAATGATAGGCATAAAGTAGCGAAGCTCTGGCGGATTGATCATCCCAGAGATAGAATATTTTCCATGTGCCCGTAGTAGGAGTCCCCCAAGTGAAAGGTTCTTTATTCGAGCAGCTTTGTACCTGAACGCAAGTTGTGTACGGCAATAAAGACGAGCTTTGTGGATAAACCTTGCAGTGCATGGATAGGTTTAATTAATGTTATTTACTACTTTCCTAGTGACGCGGCATGAGTACGACTTGGTTACGAGCGTTGACAAACGTGTATGGCTAGTCAAGGAATCAGCTACTCATCGCGATTAGATTCTCTCAACCCTTTCCTCCTAGAACGTGGGACAAGTACGATTTGATTACGAGCATCTACGGATGTGTACGGCTAGTCAAGGAATCGGCTGCTTGTCACACTTAGGTTAGTTAAGTGCCTCAGTA
>MNCI01007329.1:243724-269306 GCA_015680685.1 Gnetum montanum
GGATGCTGACGCTAGGACTTAGTGCTGTAGTTAGAGTTAGTTTTAGTTCCTCAACCCTTCACCTTTTAGCATAGGAGATAAACCGAAAATACCAAAAAAATCATATACCTTAGACTTGCTTAACCATACACTGTGACACATACAAGCAAGCTGGGAAGACAACGAATGATTAACCCCAAGTGTTCCTTGTGGCGTTTAGGCATTTAGTATGTGAAGTTCGACCGGATCGCGCATGCTACGCTCATTTCGTATGGTTGAGTGTAGGGGTACCTCGCCACTCATCAATAAGCTTTTTGATAAGCCTTGTAGCACTTTGGATAGATTAAATATTTTATTTATGCATTTAATGTTTTCAATTATTTATTAAATATTTTTTGGCAATTAAGTTAATGAAGAAATTAAATAGAATAGATTAAACACATAAGTATGACCACTTCGAGCATAACACATATTCACTTGGTAATCCTAGTTGCATTATTGCTTGGTACACCCAGTAGCATAGCACATGGTTGCCCAGTAGTGGATAGGTGGATTTAGTACATGTATGAAAAGTGGGACTAGATTCTTATGTTAGAATTAGTTAAATGCTAGTTAATTAGTTTAATTAAATTAGTTAATCTAATTACTTTTATCTACATTTGAATACTAAACCATAAAATACAAAATGATAAAAATCAAATGCCTTAATTACACTTAACCATACTAGTGTACATAACAAATGTAATTGGGAAGACAATGATTGACCTTAAGGCAAGATTCACTTCCTAGAAAACTAGTGCATCGAAAAAGATAAAGTCCATGGAATTCAACTCGATCATGCATGAATGCTTTGTGATTTGTATGGTTGAGCATAGGGGTACCTCGTTGCTCATCATTTATCATGTATGGTTTAGTCCAAAGTGAGGCATATGATAGTTGATGTTATTGCGGCCTTATGCTAATCTTAACAATAATAGAGAAATTAATTATTTAACCTAATTAACAATAAGAAAATAAATTCTAAACTAGCCTAAAGACAATGAGTGTCCATTCCTAGCTTGTTGTACACATCCTAAACCCACATATCCACTACTGAGATTACCAAGCATTATGCTACTGGACAAACCAAGCAATAATGTTGCTGGGATTATCAAGTGAATACTTGTTTATGCTCAAAATTAGTCATACTCATTTTGCTGATTGATTAACATGCATGGAAATGTAAATATTAACCAACTACATGGAAAGTAAATTGCACAAAAAGTAAATCTAATCCAAGTCAAAGTGTTGAAATGAATATGAATCAATCTTGATCTTATTACTGTTCATGGAATGTGTCTAGGTACAATGCCACTCGAATAATATGTTGTACAACTGACTCAAATCCACACTACGGACACTCACTGACTGTTTCTTAAAATCATGAAATGAAATTGCAAGAGTCTAGCTCCTAAATTGACAAAAATGTCCCTCATATGTAGTAGGTGCTCACATATTTATAACTGAGGAAATGCATTGCGTTGACACATTGATGCAATTAAGTTATAGTAGATACGATATCACATCTATGATATAGCCGATGTCATGTAGTATCTACAATGTAGCATCAAACTAAGATGCACTAATAGGGATGCTACAACGCAAATGCAATGTAGCATCTACGATATCTTAGCCAATTGATGATTCATCAAAAGGCATCCTTAATAGATGAATTTACTTATAGAGATGATAATTTTGATTTATATTTTGGATTTATATATTTCAAAAAATAATATATTAATTTGTTTTAATTGTTGCATCTTCTAAATTATATCTTAATTCATGTGATATATAATTCAAATGATTGATATAACTTTGATTTTTAATACCTGATTTGAAAGATAGGTCATGTAAACTGCTAGCAAAAAAGGTTTCTTTAATAGGCATCTCTAATAGTTAATTTCCAATCCTAGACATGGTAGATGATTCATCATTTATTGGGATGCCAAGAAATAGAGGCAACATAATGCATTAAAAAGCTAGGGAAATATAACCTAACCACCTTTTGCNCCAACATAATGCATTAAAAAGCTAGGGAAATATAACCTAACCACCTTTTGCGTGGAAATCCTTAATAGAGGTAACCACTTGATCTACCTCTCTTTCACATGATTTATTATTAATAGTTGGTAGAAATGCATTTGAAAACCATTTCAAAACACCTTTGTTCACTGGCATTCTCAGAAATTATGTTGGCTTAACATGTTTCTATCAATTTGCAATTTTCCCTGTTAGCGGTCCATATTTTTATATATTTCCAGTGTCATTTTGTATATTTCCATTCTACTTTTTGAGTTTTCAACAATTCAAATGTATAAGTAGTCATATGATGAATGTAATAAAGTAAGAGAGTTTCTTTTCTATTGCAAATTTAACATGGTATTAGAGCCATTGTAAATTATTTCATCACATTACCATTTGCATTAGTGATCATTCCATCATTCTACCATTCGCATTACATTCTAAGTCATCCAAGCGATCATTCCATCGTACACATCATAGCCTCTAAGAAAAATCCCTCTTTCATTAATCCTTCTACTGCAAGTAAAATTAATGATCCTAGCAAGCCTTTCTACCTACACCATTCTGATAATCCTGGCACCATTTGGTATCCCAACCTTTGACTAGAGAAAATTACAGCACCTGGACTAGAGCAATGGTTATGGCTCTTAGTGCCAAGAATAAGATGGCTTTTTTGATGGATTAGTAGCAAAGCCACTCAATGTCATTGACCTTGACTATGCCCAATAGATCAGGTGCGATAACATGGTTTTATCATGGATTTTAAATTCTTTGTCCAAAGATTTAGCTGCAAGTGTTATTTATATGAAGACTACTCATTAAGTATGGAAGGATCTCAAGGATCGGTTCTCCCAAGTAAAGAAATATCCTCCTTCAATTAGGAACATCTTCCTATTGCAGCATATTTTACAAAGTTAAAGAGGTATTGGAATGAGCTTACAACCTATAGGCCACTCCCTACTTGTTCATGTGAAGTAATAAAGACGTTGCATAACTATAAACAAGAGGAAAAAAATAATGCAGTTCTTAATGTAACTCAATGAATCCTATTTAGCTATTCAGGGATAAATCCTTCTTATGGATCCACTCCCTCCAATTAATCATGCATTTTCCTTAGTATTATAGGAAGAATGTTAACAAGAAGTTGCATCCTCTATCATCCCAACAACAAAAGCTGCTACACTCCTTACAAGAGGAGATTCTAGACATAATCATACTCAAGTTGGACGTGGGAACCGTGATGGCCAAATGTAGGAAAAATCAAGATCTCAAATGAGAAAGACCTACTTGCAAGCATTGGAAGGGTTGGACATACCATGAAAAGATGCTATCGACTTCACTACTACCCACTAGGACGTCAACTTTAAAAAGAAGGTAATGCCATCTCAATTAATCAAGTTGCAGGAACATTCAATGAAAAACAGAAAGTAGATCAATCTTTTTTGGATTATCATTTACGACAGAGCCTTGCTTTGTTAAACATGTAGCCCAAGATTCATCAAGTAGGTACCTCACAACCAAGAAGAGAGTTATAAGGTAGTAGTTTCAACTTAGCTTCTTGTAATTTAGCACCTTGGATACTTGACATTAGAGCCACAAACCTTATTATTAGCTCCCCATCAACCTTGTCATTCATAACCCCCCTAATGACATTTGTGAAATTGCCCAACGGAAATATAGCCACCATCTCCCACATTGGCATAATTTTATTATCATCTTCATTAATTCTGAACGATGTACTATGTATACCTACTTTCAATTTCAATCTCATATTAATTAGTAAACTCACTTCATATTCCAACTATTCCATAACATTCTTTGTTGATTCATGTCTCATACAAGACCTATATACAAGGATAATGATTAGAGCAAGTAAAGAGTAGAATGGCCTATACCACTTTCATCCATTTAATAAGAGTAAGCCTCATTTCATAGGCACTCTTTCATCATCTACTCTATGGCATAAGCATTTGCACCATCCCTCTGATAATCATTTGAACTTTTTAAATAGATGTCCCATTGCAAAACAAACTCACATCCCTTTTTCTTTCAATACTATTTTTACTTATAAGCCATTTCAGTTAATTCACTGTGACATATGGGGTAGCTACAAAACCATCTCTTAGTGGTGTCCAAACTTTCCTTACTAGTGTGGATGATTTTACCAAATGTACCTAGATCTTCCTAATGCATCAAAAGTCTAAAACCCATCATTTGCTTTATTATTTTTTAAACTTAATCGAAAACTAGCTCGATCAAAAAATCTCATAAATCCAAAGTGATAACAACACTAAGTTTAATATGAGTTCATTTTATGAAGAAAAGGGCATTATTCATCAATGCAGTTGTGTCATTGCTTTACAACAAAATAGTGTTGTTGAATGCAAGCCTTGCCACCTATTAAATGTTGCCAGAGCTCTACAATTCTAAGCCCATTTACACATGCATTTTTGAGGGGAATGTGTTCTCATAGCTACATACTTAATTAATCATACTTTCACTCCCATTCTCTTTGGATGAACACCCTATGAAGCCATTTTCAATACTACACCTTTGTACTCCCATCTATGAGTGGTTGGATGTTTTTGCTATGCCAGCTCGCTCAAGGTCATTCTAAATTTGACCCACGCACACAAAAATGCATATTCGTCAATTATCCCCATGGACAAAAAGGATATTGTTGATGCATGGATTTTGGTCACACAACAATGTCCTCAAAAAACTCGTTTAAAGAGACTAGAAATAGTCTCAATCGGGAAAAACAATGTAGTATTTAAAAATTTTAAAGAACGAGTTTTGGAACAAGCTTTATGCAAGAAAAATGATTTCTTAAATTATTATAATATTGGCAATAATTCTCATAATACCAAATAATTGAGAATGCTAATGTAAATTGGAAATAAAGTAATACTAAATCTAAATAGAATCAAAGTATCATTGGTGATTAAAAAAAGAGTTATAAACCAAATATAGATAGATTTTATTTAAAAGGATCTTGTGCCACAAAATTGACAAGCATTCATACAATAACTTTAAGGTATTAGCTAAAATTGAACTTTGACTAACAAAAATTAACAAGAATAGAATCAAAATAGAGCTACTTAGCTCAAGATTGAGCTTTGTATCTCTTGAGCTAAGTATTTCATTTGCAAGATGAACCGGTTGCTTGCATAAGCTCACCTGCATGCATCTCCAATTGATAAACTTCCACTAGCAAGTCCTTGTGCTAGGCTTGTCGGTAAATTTGAGAAGAGCTTTTTGTTAAGATACAACCTATGGGTCCTCTTCTTTAAGGGACCTAAACTAGTCAGGAAAATCCAGAAAAAGGGGGAAAGTATCAGAAAATGGAACATTGGTTTCGAGGATTCGGTAACGGAGACTTGAAACTCGAATCTCAAAACTTTTTTTATAGAAAATGGAACATTGGTTTCGAGGATTAGGTAACGGAGACTTGAAACTCGAATCTTAAAACTTTTTTTTTTAAAAAAAACCCATACTTTTTGTTTTGCTTCTTGGTGTTCGATTTCTCTTGCCTGTTCATTTCTGCTGTCTGCTTGTCTCCTTCCATCCTATTGGAACCTACATGCAAAAAAAATATCACAAATAAAGGAAGGAAAAAAATATTTTATCTACTGTTAATGTTAACAACTAAAACATCTCTATATTCTTTTTTTCTTTTAAAACTGTGAAAAATAAATGATGATATTTGGACAACAAAATAATCACTTGACTGTGATAACCACCGCACAGGACCGATTTCTCAGGCGTAACGGAACACCCGAATATCTGAAGTTGGAGGAGCTGTGCAGTTGCCGCAATGATGGCAGGCTCTGCATTGTTGAGAAGCCACTGAGTGGTTTCTCCATCAAACTTGTGACCAAGCACCCTAATAAGCTGAAAAATTCTCGCAGCACAAACTGCAAGCATATAGTCTTTAAACTCTGCTTGCCACCATCAACGTAATCCCCCAAAAATAAGTAATTTGCTTAAGGTGGGAAACCACCATACTCAAACAACTTTAACAAATCAGAATATTGTTCATGAATATCCACGCAGATCTTGATGGGCGCCTCGAGCTCAGGCAAATTGGGCTGGTTTATGAAAATGTCCTTGGAAACCTGGCACAGTTGCCGAATCTTTGCCTATGATAACTGCACCTGCCTCGCTGATCTGCACTCACGAACCAACAAAAGCCGCCCGATAATATCATCGAGAACAGCCTCCTCCATGGCCAAATCCCCAGAAATCACACAGAAAATCAAGCCTCACCAAGAATCCACCCAAATAATCACGCCTTCTCCAAACCCCACAAACAAAAAAAGGACTGAAAAAAATATGTATGATCAATCCTATAAGAAAACCCTTCTTCTCCTGCAACCTACTCCTGACGAAACGCAAAGCCAACAAAGTAGAGCACTGGATAGATAGAATGAATAAATTCTACGAATCAAAGGGAAAAATAAAAAAACAAAAGAGAACCTCCAAACATTAATAAATCCGATAATGAAACCCCAAAAAAACGACGAAAGAATCGTGCTGCTCAGAACTGTAATATGGGTTCGATCGGGTCCAAAAGATGGTGATGTTGATTAATGTGAATGTGACAGCAGCAGCAGAAGAAGAATCCAACAAAGATTAAAGGGCAAAGAATGCAAGCAAGATGTCTCTACTACATCATCATCACCACATTTGACAGAAATAACAGTTAACAACAATTTCTGGTTTGGTCAAAATAACATGGAAACCACCCACGCCTTGTCTTGATACCACCAACAGAAGAAAGCACTTGTATTTGTGCAAATGACTGCATTCAATCTTATGTATTTGATGTCTTGTTTTGGCCAACAAAATGACGGCAATTGCCAATAGGGTAAATACTAGTAAACTAACAACACTCATGCCCCACTTTGCTTCTTTTAACTTGAAACCTGGAACTTGTTGCCAGGAAATCGTTAAAATTTCCCGGCTTTAGTTATTATTCTGCATGAACAATTCTCTTACATTTTTCAGTTTGGTTAACCAAGCTGAAAGGACCGTTGAGATGGTTGTTGCGTAAATTCATGGTCTTTAACACGGTCAAATTAGAAAGGTGTGTCAAAGGCCCTGTTGATTTCAACAGATATAAAGTATATAACCTTGAAACACAAATCCTCTCTACCTTCAGAGATGTTATTTTTCATGAAAATATTTTTCCTTTCCAATCTCAAAACCCTAAAAATCCTTCAATAACCCTACCTCATCCACTTTAGGATCACACAGATACAGTACCAATGTCATAATCTACTACTCCACTTATGCCCCACACATCATTAGTACCTGTTGCACCTGAACTACCATCAATCTCCTAGAAATCAAAGAAGCAATCTATAGTTTCCTGCTCCTCAGCAAAGGTAGAATACAGAGCAATGACCACCACCTATTGTGAAATCACTTGGCTACTCCATTTATTAAAGTACCTTTAGGTACTCCATTTACATCCAGTTTTATTATTTTGTAATAACAAAGCAACCTTGCATATTGCTTCAAATCCAGTGTTCCACAAATGTACCAAGCACATTGAAATTGATTGCTATCGTGTTCATGAAAAGATACAGTTCTAAATCATTCAAACAGCCTACATATCTACATCCCATCAGCCAGCAAACATTTTCACTGAACCCTCAAGTATATCACAATTTCATTACTTGATTTGCAAGTTGGGAGTGCAAAATCTTCAGTGTCCAACTTGAGGGGGGAGTATTAGCGATATTAGCTAGAAGAGTATGTCTAGTACAGAAAATCTTTCTTATACACTGGATGCAGATTCCAACTACATCCTAGCTGTACATTTCCTTGTCACCAGTCCATATTTTTATACATTTCCACTGTCATATTGTATATTTCCATTCTACTTTCCATATTTTTATACATTTCCACTGTCATATTGTATATTTCCATTCTACTTTCCAACTTCTAAGCAGCTTAAATTCATAAGCAACGGTACTATATAATAAAGTAAGAAAGTTTCTTTCCTTTTGCAAATTTAACAATTTTAATCACCTATCACCATTACTTATTGATGCTACCGTGTCTATTTCTCGTGGCTCTATTATTTATGTATATAGATCCAATCACCTCTATCGTTTAACACAACTTTCATGATTGTAGCCAACATCAGATGACTATTTCAATGTCTCCATTTAAAGCAGCATCATGGCTCTGTTGTTGCACCATTAAATGCAAGTATCGTCAAGTTTTAACCTAACAGAAGGACAATGGTTCTGTCATATTAAGACTTTTTGTTAATTTGTTTAACATCTAGAAAGAAAATTTTATTGGTAGAAATATTGAAGCCAAGTAAAATTTACTTGGAGATTAGAGTTTAACCAACGATCATGATCAAAATTATTACATCAACAACAAAAGTCCTGTTTCATCGCATAATGTTGGTGTAAGATCACACAATAAGGTTATAGTATGGCGAACTGATGAAAGTTTTATCTAATAAAATAACTAACCGAGGAAAAGTCAGAAAATTTCTTGAAATATGTGCATTTGTGTTTCAGAAAATACAAAATCATGTTAAGGGTGTGGCCATGCACGTAACAACATAAACAAATGCTCCAGAGACCCACCAATTCACAACATTAAAATGGTATATTCAAATTTTCCAGCATGCTAACCATAAGCATCAAGAAAGTCCTTCCCTTTGTACAAATACGTACCATATTTAAAGAATCTACGGATTGTGCCATAATTTCTTTCATTAGAAAACTTTAATGAATCCTTTAATTAACCATTTCACTGGAATAGAAATTGAAATTAAAGTTTAAAATTTTATTAAGTTTGTAGGTCCTCTAAATCTATTAAGATCAGTGCAAAATGCTAAAGATATCAATGCTTAGATCTTTCTGACCATCAATTTTGCTCCATGGTGAGGCCGGGTGGTCAGAAACGCTGAAGGTGCATGAACATAAGATGGGGAAAGGTCAACATAAAACTTCTGTAAGATCATGGCCAGAACCACTTTTGCCTCTAGCAGAGCAAAGCTTTGTCCAATGCATATCCTTGGACCAAATCCGAATGGGAAAAAGGCCAATGGATGCTTCACTGCATTTGCAATCCCCTGGCTAAATCTTTCAGGATTAAACTGAATTGCATCTTTTCCCCAGAGTTCTGGGTCAAGGTGCAATGCTAGTATGGGAATCTCAATCTGAGTTCCCGCAGGAAGCAAGAGATTTCCCAGTCTTGTTGGCTTTGTTGTCTCCCTCTGTATAGCTGGAGCAGGTGGATATAGTCTCAAAGTTTCATGCAGAATCATTCCTACCTGAAATGTACATGAAAAAACAAACTGTTATTTTATGAAGGTTTTTACGAAGAGAGAGAAAAAGACAATCATTCAACAGAACATATATTAGAAAATCGTGCACAATTCTAAATCAGTTGTAGTCCCTCAAAAATTAATACATCATCATCACCTTACCGTTGTCTTAATAACCAGATAGGGTTAGTTACTTTAAAAAGTTACACATAACAATGAACCGGTTAACAACCTGGTGCTCGCTACTGAATTATAATGTTTTACTAAAGTTTTGTGATGGCTCTAAACGTAGGATACATAGTTCTTTACCACAACTAGTTATGTTTGGGCATTGTATAAAGTAATACATAATTTTTTTAAATTCATAAAAATAACATAAACATAACAGCTTATGAGTCTGCAAAATTACAATGTGCAAATGACTTATGCTTTCTGCATTTGGGTAATCATCCTTTCCGCAAACCTGTAACACCTCATTTCTTGCTTTATCTTGCCAGTCTTGTTGCATTCCTAGTAATATCATAGTCCATGTCAAGAGCCCAGCAGTAGTCTCCTGACCTGCTAAATAGAAAGTCTTGCATTCATCAATAAGTTCATCAAGAACCATATTTGAGTTAACATCCTCGTTCTTGTTAGCTTCCAACATCAGTCCAAGTAAGTCACTATGGGTGGTTTTATTATCCCTGGAGGAAATAATATCCTTCAGCCCGTTTCTAATTTCATTTTCCACTCTCCAGCATTCTCTGTTGATTTTGGTGGGAAGGAATCTGCACGAAGCAAGCCCAAAATCAAACAGAGAACTAACATATAAAATGCGTGGCATGTTTCTTCGGAACTGAACATAAAACCTTCAAACACTAGCACCGACGTATATTCATAACTGAAAAGGATGATATAGTTCAATTCAGCCCCATAAAGAGCATTATCGAAGTTTTTATGGCTGTCTGCAATTTAGCAATTTATTCTTCTTTAACCATATGTATAATTATTGCATTTATACAATATATTTAAATTCTAGAGGTTTTGTTTTTAAGCTTTGAAATGCTAACAAAATTATGCAAAGTACAAAAACATTAAATAATTTCTCAACCTGAGTCCTGGAATATAAGGACGCATAGAAAGCTTGACCATCAACATTAATTGTTGGTGTTGCAAATCAAATATATGTTTTCCTTTCTGGTAGCTGCTTCCAAAAGCTGTTCGAGAAATTACATCTGCAGTCAATATCTGAAATTCATTTGAAACCTCCAACTCTGCAACATTATCGAGCACCTTTTCATTCCATGCCTTCAACATAAGAGAACAGCCGTCTACCATGGCAGGAATCATAACCTGTTTTTACAATAAAGCCACTTGTAAGTACTAGTGGAATATGCAAAAATGTAAATTAACAAAATAGCTAAAAGGAATTTAAGAAAAACTAAAAGGCAAGCAGAAATAAAATAAAAGCTAATTAACAGATTTTGGTCCAATTACAGTTCAAATTCAATAGAAAGTACACTTTTTAAGGTATTTTGAGGGTTTTATTTGCCTGGTTAAGTTTAGATCATTATCATAGCTTGTCCCAGGGTTTAGCTACCTAGTTCTCCTTCCCATTTGTCCGAGTTAAATTTGGATAACACCAAAGAAAAATCAAAATCAAAATTCAAACCCTAATCAAAATCAAAATTCAAACCCTTTTCTAAACAATTTCCATGCCAAAAGTTTTTAAAAAAAATTCGGAAAACTGGTTCTGAATAATGTATATTACCTTTAATCGATCCACGTGAAAAGCAGGATTGATAATTTTTCTGTGCTTTGCCCAGATTTCTCCTGTCTTCAGAGTTACCAGTCCTTCACCAAGAAGCTGCCTAACCAGAAGATTGGGATGGCGACGCTTCAGAGAAAAGCTTCCATCCCTATCTATCAGAATCTCCTTAAGAAGCTGCGGGTGGGCAGTATACAGTGTGGGTTTGCTGTAACACCAGTAAATGAATTCTTTTCCTGTACGATTCCGAAGAAAACAAAACCGAAAACAGCACATAAATAATTTTCGCATTGAAGTTATTTTATTTGTTTTTGGAAGACAAGGAAACTCCCAGAGTATGCTACTTCCACTGTTTTATTTGAAATTATTTTTTCATGGAAGTATAAACGTACCATATGTTTTCGCCCAAACATAAAGATGTGGTGTAACTCTAGAAACCGTATCATGAGAGTGGGATGCCATGGGTGTAGAATGGGCTTCCTCTCGCATTTTAGAGATGTCGCTAATATTACCCAGCAAGAATTTGCAAGGAAGAACTTTGAGTCCCTGGGACTCGAAGAATCTTTTGAGTTGCAGAGGTTTCCACCCAAACTTTATGAAAATTCCGACCACCAGAGCTCCTAACAAAGCTAATCCAATGGCTGATGTCCAGTACAGAAGCACCCCTTTCTCCATTTCTCGATTCTGAGGAGAGCACAAATAATGAACTGCTGTGTAAGCTAACTCATGCAAGCTTTTGGGTTCCCATGTTCAGGATAAGGATTTAAGACAGAATGGTGCAAATTAGTAGGTGGGTGCGTGCTTTGTGGCCCAGGATTGACAGGCAGAAAAGTATAGTTTCCTGACCAATGATAATTATTTCGTCTGCGAATTTTAAAATTTTCCAATATCTGGCAGATCTTTGGAGCAGAAATGCCGCCTCTTGGGTGGATGACAGTTTAATTTAAAGCATGAGGATGACTTGCCGATTAATTTTTGTTATTGTTTAGGGAATGATAATTTAATGCTAAACATTAGACCATTCCTTGATGAATTCGATGGTCGCTTGACTTTGCAACCGTCGTCGATGGACCGTGTCGGATACTTTTTGACATCCACTCTCCGTTTTGCACATCATTAATATTGTTTTCTTTTTGGGTTTGTGAAGATGACGTGTAGAAGCTTTAAAGGCATTATCTATAATTGGACTTGGAACTAAAACTGAAAGGGGAGATTAAGGATTCAATGGACAAGCAACTCTTTTTTTCAATAAATCTCTGTGAATTAATCACGTACTTTAATTACAAGTTTAAAACTTGATGGCATGTTTGTCTTTTTAAGCTGTCATCCTAAAATCTGTAACTCTTTCAATGGTGGTCAGAAGCCACAAATGAAGTTAGTATTAGGTTGGTAGTTGGTTGCAAAACCTTGTCAAATCTCATAGATGAGTTCTTTTTCAGATTTTAGAGATGCTGAGGCATTCTCCAAATGCGATGTCAGGACATAGAAAAAAAAGATGGAAGATGATTTTTAGAAACTACAGATAAACAAAGATCTTGCACTTCTTAAAAAAGAATGGTAAAAAAGAACTCATTTTGTTTATGAAACTGAAATTTGAATCCACAACTTGTTTTTTAAGAGAAATGTTCTGACCACTGCCTTACAGTTTGTCTTGTTTCTGAAACTGAAATTAAATTTTTAAGACACCATGAACCCTTTGGATCTATTGAAGATGAGAAATATACATGCTGTAAGTTGTCAAAGGTAAACAATGTGCAATAGTGAACATATTACTCATCTTAAACCACCATGTTACACAGGTGTAACTTGTGTAACCTATCATTTTTTAATAACAGGTTACACCATATAACATGGGTGTAAATTTTAATTTTTTGATTCAATCCAGTAATGCAATGCTATGATAGTGAGACTTCGTACGTTCTTAATTGTAGGAGAAGGAAAATGTTACATCATTTGTGTTGTATATTATATACATCATGGAGTTACTGCAGCTTAAAAGTCAGGTCTAAGATACCTGATTATGCAGGCAATATCGAAAACAGAAACTGCTATTGACCCAAACCATCAAAAATATTAAACCTGCTGTGTTTGTATATGCGAGCCATGAGCATAAAACAAAAGCATTTTTATTAATCTACATGTGCAAGAGTTTCAAATACAGCATGCCGTGTCACACAATTCAAATAGCCACAAGAACGTTCTAGGCATAGTTTTACTATCATATTTTTCCTTAGAATTAACTGTTTTTGACTGGAAACAGCAGTGCAAAGTGCAAATATATCCACATGCTTATATCATCCTCAGGATTACTTGGCCTCCATGTTGAGGTCGACCAGTCAAAAAGGGTACAGGTGCATGAACATAAGATGGAGAAAGTTCAAAAGAAAATTTCTGTAAGATCATGGCTACAACCACTTTTGCTTGTATTAGAGCAAAGTTTTGTCCTATGCATATCCTTGGACCAAACGAAAATGGCAGAAAGGCCAGTGGATGCTTCACAGCTTTTACAACGCCTTGACTAAATCTTGCAGGATTAAACTCCTTCGCATCTTCTCCCCAAAACTGTGTCTCGTGCTGCAGTGGTAGAATGGGAATCTCCACCTGAGTTCCTGCAGGAATAAACATATTTCCTAGTGTTGTTGGCTTTGTTGTCTCCCTTGTTATTGTTGAAGCTGTTGGATAGAGTCTTGAAACTTCATTCAAAATCATTCCCACCTGAAAGTTTCATTGTTAAATTGTGTTATTTCTTTCAAGGGTTCTCTAAAAAATAGATTCCAATGAACAAAAGATTATATAAAATTGCAACTCAGGTATAAGGAATGTGGTGCTTGCTATGGTAACTTTGGTGAATTGAATAAGGTATAATGAATGTCTGAAGGAAGAACTGCTAAGTATAGAGCAGCCGATTATTAAGATAGATATATAGAGATATAATAGTGTCTCAACTATAATACATCCTTGAAAAGTAATCCATCTATCAGTATATAACATAGTAATGCTTCAGCTATAGCATATTCTGAAAGTAATACTTTTATGATCATGGTGTCTTTATTCTTTTAATATTTGCTCATCGGTTTTCTATGCCCTATTTCCTACCTAATACCAATTTAAAAAGCAATTCATGATTTTCTAAATTCATAAAGACCGTAAAGACAGAAGGAGTTGAGTTAAGGATATGCAAAATTACAATGTGGAGGCAACTTATGCTTTCTGCATTTGGAAGATCATCCTTTCCGCAAACCTGTAGCACCTCATTTCTTGCTTTATCTTGCCAATCTCTGTGCATTGCTAATAATATCATACTCCATGTTAAGAGTCCAGCAGTAGTCTCATGGCCTGCTAAATAGAAAGTCTTGCATTCATCAATAAGTTCATCAAGAACCATTTTTGAGTTATCAATGCCATCCTGGTTATTGTTAGCTGCCAACATCAGTCCAAGCAAGTCATCACAGGTGGTTTTATTAGCCCTGGAGAATATTATATTTTTGATACGGTTTCTTATTTCATTTTCCAGTCTACAGCATTCTCTGTTGGTTTTGGTGGGAACAAATCTGTGCAAGCCAAAGATAAAACTCTTAGACGCAAAGCAAAAAAATAATATAATGGAATATGTATTGATAAATATGCATATCCTGTATTCTTGTGGGAAAGAAGAATAAAACCTTAAAATACAAGCATATATTTGTAACTATTAATGGTTTTTTTTTTCCAAGCATAACAGGATGACTTAAATTTTGAAATGCTAGCAAAAGTTGCACAAGAAATGATAAAGAACTGAAAATAATTTCCCAACCTCAATCCTGGAACATAAGGACTTAAAAAAAGATTAGCTGCCACAGTTAACTGTTGGTTTGCCAGACTACATATCTGTTTTCCTTCCTGGTAGCTGCTTCCAAAAGCTGTTCTACAAATTATATCTGCAGACAGTTTTAGAAGCTCCTTTGAAACCTCCAATTCTGCAGCATCATTTAGCATTTGTTCCCTCCATGCCTTCAACATAATAGCACAGCCATCTGCCATAGCGGGAATCATACTCTGTTTTGAACATACAATTGTGACTTCTAAGTACTTTGAAATATGAGTACTTACAACTTCAATAAACAGCACAGTAAGAAACTGCCCATGGAGAAAAATAATTAAAGATGACTGAAGGATTTTTTTTCCAAGTACAGTTCAAAATGAATTCAATTCGTCCTTAAATGCTTAGGATTTTCTCAAATTAACTGCAAAGTGCTGATGTTAGCTAGTTTTAACATAGGTATAACATTGACCAAGTTAGATGCTCCAAGTACCAAATGTTTGGAACTGGGTTATATTTTCATGGTTAAATTTTTGATAACACAAATCCTAAAATTCAGATGCTAATCTAAAGTCGTGGAGATTACCTTTAATCGATCCACATGAAAAGCAGGATTGATAATTCTTCTATGCTTTGCCCAAACGTCTCCTGTCATCAAATTTGGCAGTCCTCCACCAAGAAGTTGTTGAACCAGTGGATTGGGATGATGAACCTTCAAGGCAAAACTCCCATCCTTATCTAACAATACCTGCTTGACGAGATCAGGTTCAGCAACATACAGCCTGGGATTGCTCCCAACCCAGTATACAAATTCCTTCCCTGAATATGTCCCAAAATAGACAAATCAGTTTTAACATGGAAATCCTTTATCACACGTTCAGTTCCAAAGAGTAATGCTAAGCAACCCTGAAGGTGCTCTGTTCCATAGATTGAAGAGGATCTCAGTAAAATTTCAGGTTCAATTTCAGTTGTAGCAGGAGAAGGGGTTTTAAAAAAACAGAAGAAATTCGTTGATTAGAATTTGGATTGGGAGAAAACTTGAAAACGAGAAGGGATTTACGAAAAAAAACAGAAGAAATTCGTTAATTTGGATTTGGATTTCGAGAACTTGAAAACAAAGAAATTACTTAAAGCATATTAACAATATCTGCAACATAAGGACCTAATTTTTTCCCCAACTGAAGTCGAGACACTGTAATAGAGATGATTTTCTGTTTGGAAGCTGTGAGCCTCCTGTTTTCCTATTTTCTAATCCGGGAAGAAAGTAGAGTTACCATATATTTTGATCCATGAGTATAGATACGGTAGAACTCTGTGAAAAGTATCATGCGAGTGGGATGCCATGGGAGTGGAAAGGGCTTCATCCACCATTTTTATCATGTCTCTAGCATTGCCCACGAAGAACTTGTATGGAAGAACTTGGATGCCTTGGGACTCGAAGCATTTTTTCAGTTGCAGAGGTTTCCACCAAAAATTTACGAAGATCCTGGACAAAAGAGATCCCAACAAAGCTAAGCTAACAGCTGATGTCCAGTACAGAAGCATCTCCTCCATTTCTCAATTACGAGAGCAGTTGGAGTCGAGAACTGGTCTTCTCCACCTCGTCCAGAATTGCGGTCCTATTATGGGTAGTGCAGAAACTGAAGCTCTGAAGTGACCAGAAGCATTGACTGCCCCAGTCAGTGCTACAGAGGTCAACGTTGGTGGTGGTGATTTTCTTTTTGTGCGGTCACCATTATACACAAGCTTTTAATTCTTTGTCTTATTATATTCCGGAAGGTAATTTTTGGGTGGTGATTTTCTTTTTGTGCGGTCATCATTACATAACTTTTTAATTCTTTGTGTTATTATATTGACGAAGGTAATTTTTGTTCCCATTAGGGCATGAATGAGCATGTCTGATGGAATGCATGCTATGGCGGATGGATTCATATCCACCCATGGCCATGGGTCTACGGCATACTTATCATGAATAGGTAAAAACGGACGTGACGGCATAAACCAAAACCCCATTTTCAATAACCTCGTTCCAAAATTGCCATGCGTTCACCCGCCTGATGTGCTCTACTGCTCCCCGCTGCTCCGATTACTTTGCCACTGCCCCTGTGCTCTGCCACTGTCGTTTCCCTCTGCTGTTGTTGTTGTGCTCCATCGCTATGCTCTGCTGCTTCCGCATCGCTCTTTGCTCAATTGCTCTCTGCTCCAACGTGATCACCTGTGGTCCACTTTGCTTTGTTGCATCCCTCTTCTTCAGCAGCTACACGTCTTGTAAGTAAATGTTATCTGGGCTTTCCTGGTTTTTTGTTTTTAAAATAGGCATTTGTTTACTCGTTTCCGTTTAGAGTTTTTCATAGGCTCAATTTCAGTGTGAGTATATGCGACTCGTAAGTGTGAGTATATGTGACTCGTAATTTCTTTTTGGAGTGCGAGGATACACAACTTGCACATTTTTATTTAAAATTTTTTTGAGCATGCGACTGTCTATATTTTGCAATTGATATTTAATTTTTTTTTTTAGTATGCGACTGTCTATATTTTGCAATTGATATTTTTTGCATTGCGAGTTTATACGACTTGCACTTGAAGCAGGAAACATGCGATTCATTGCATAACTCCACAGTTTTATATTTATTTTATGGTAGAATGTGACCACATAGCGAAATGCATTTTTGTGGCATTATTTTTTATTGTCTCAGTTTCTGCGAGAGACATGCACTTCACACTGTTTGTTGAAATCTTTCTTATTTAAAAACTGCCACCACACTGCAATGTTTAGTGTAGTTTAGTGACACTATTGTTTTATTGCTTTGTTTCAGATTGCCAGAGATTTGCACCTCGCATTGTTTGTTGAAATCTATGCATTATGGTAAACTACAACCGCACTCCGATGTGTAGTTTCTTGGCACTGTTTTTTATTTATTTTCTATTTTTAATTGCAAGAAAATTGTGTCTTGTATTTTGCTACCAATATGTCTACAAGTGAACTCCTACTCACCGTCTTGTAACATTGTGTCTAATAATATTAGTTTTAATGCACCATAGCTACAATTGGCTAATTGTTGTATTTTTATGAATTGTAGTTATTTAAAAATATATTAATATAGTTGTTCATCAATTTTGTTTGTGTTGTGTTATTCTAAATGTTATTTAATTTCTAAAATTGTAGCTATTGCCTTAGAACATAATGTTGAAACTATTTTGGAGTTGCCAAAAATGTTTATCTTTTCTGAGAAGTTAAAGAGAATTGGAATATATAATTGGATGATAATTGAAGGTTGCTAATAAAAATGTTGTTTACAATTTTTATGAATGGTTAATTGATGGTGTCTCAAATGGGTAAATACTTTGCAAGCCATTGTACAAGTTTCATGCAATAATGAGCCAACTATCAAGGAACAAAGGTGAAAGAAAAGTGAAAATCACTTAATTCACTATGCCTAAAAATTTGATAAGAGAGATAGCAACCCAAATTGCTATCTGAAGTTACTGTTGCTCTTCAAATTTATGCAATGGGCTTTATTTTTAATAAAAACAATCAAAACTAAGATTTCCAATAATGCAATTTTACTCTTGTGGGGATTGAAAAATAATAAAAGTCTTTCTTTTGATATCCTAGTGATCATACTATCTAAGATAAGGAGGCATGGAAGGGCATGGCAACTTTATGATGTTAGAGAGTCTTTTGACTTTTCAGTTATAGTGAGTAAATTATTATAGAAGAATAACATATAGTTTAACCCTGCGCAACTTCAAGATATAGTGAAGTTGGATTATGATGGCATTTTCAGGAATGTATTACTATCTGAGAGGCTTGAATGCTCATCTAATGTGAAAGAAGATAAAAAACCTTCTATGCAAGATATTTGACGTCATGACAAATGTTCTTTGAAAGCAATCAAAGACAAGTTAGATAACGTGATCAAGACATTATGTCGACATTTCGAAAGCAATGCAACACTTTGGAATATTGTGAAGGAGTTGAAATTTGACAAGTCTTAGTTAGTTGTTGTAAGAGAACAATGCACTCAAGGAAAATATAAAGAACTTTGTAGCCAACGAAAATAGTTGCATGGACAAGCTTATTATCCGAAATCAAAAAATGGGTGATGAAATTGTAACACTAAATACTAAAATATGCATGCTAAGCAATGCATTGGTGGCCAAAAACATTTACCTTGATAAAAGAAACATCACAAAAGACCCTAATAATGGTATCATGTTGTACAGTTTTTCTATTTCTTTAAATCTTTATTATTTATGGAACTTTTCTTTGAATGTCCTTAATGTCAATGTGTGTAAAAGATTTGAATAATATGGGTACACCCAAAGTAGCTAAGAGATTATTTATTTTTGCTGAGTATAACAAAGAATAAATAATCTATGACGCAAAGAATTTTCAGAAAGCAACACGTAACTAAACATGTTATTATTGTTGCATTTGTTATGTTTAGTGCTTCTATTAAGGTGAATGTGTTTGTAAAATGTTATTGTTATTATCTTATTACATTCATGAAACTATAATTATGAAATGTAGTATGAGTTTATTATCTAATATTTCTATCTTGTATGCCAATGTTGATTTCAAAACACCAATTGATGATTGTGCAACCATTGATAGAGTGATGTAGTTACTTGTTTCTCATTTGCTTGAGAATAAAGAGCTTATGAGGACATCATTTGTCCCATATGTTACCATAGGATTCTCTTTTAAGAATTATATAAAAAAGGGTGAAAAGAATGGTTGGATGATGACATCATAGATGTTTACATCATGCACTTGAAGGAACTTCAAAAGTCTCTCTATGGTTCTCATGAATTTTAGAATATAAAATATTTCATCTTCAACACTATGTTTCAATGTTATGTGAAGTCCTTTGAGAGCAAAATACAAGTGTCTTAGAAGAATCAATCAAGACATAAAACAAGGAAAAGTAGCAAAAGACATATCATAAATGTTGAAAGTGGTACGTATGTTGAGAAGAAGTTGATGATTATGTCATAGAAATAGATACTGTTAAAGAGCTTAAAGATAAAATGTGTTGGGATGGGGTCTTGCAATCTGAATACACATTCTTCTATCTTCCTTTGAACATTGGTGGACATTAGATTTTTGTTGTTGTTGATGTATTGGAATATAAAATTTTAATGTATGATTCAATGCCTTTTTCACAACATCTTGTGGTAGTTAGAAAATTAATGTTGCATTTTATTGATTGTTTATTTGATGGCGAGTCTCTTTGCTCTGATGATGTCATTAAAATCAAGGAAAAGAGGAAAAAAGTATCTTCAAAATGGAATTTTATTACTATTGATGGTCTTCTAAAATAAGAAAATGGATATGAATATGGAATGTATATAATAATCTTTATGCATCAATTGGTACTTTGTAAAGAGTTGAATTTCACTTCTAGGTATGTTTCAGTGTATCGAATGACCATGAAATGAGAAATTCTAAGTTCTCTTGGAGTTCAAGAAGTTTGGAGAAACATGTGTTTACGACATATGCTAAATGAGAATTGCAGTGAACATGGTCTAGATGTATTATCTATTGTAAATGCATCTTTTTCATGATTCTATAAATGATTTTGGTTATAATGAATATCTTTCTTATTTTTGTAAAAGTAGGTACAATAAATTGTCTGTAATGTTTTCTATCAAGATGGGTGATGAGATGCGACTTGCACTGGGCTGCGATATCGCGTCCCGCCGCCATATCTATAAATAAGAGGTGGCACTCCCTTCATTTCCCAATCCTGGCTAGTGTAGCGAAGCTCTGGCAGATTGATCACTCCAGAGTTAGAATTATTTCCCATGTGCCCGCAGAAGGAGTCCTAGAGTGCACGGCTCTTTATTCGAGCAACTTGTAAACCTGAACCCAAGTTGTATACGGCAATAAAGACGAACTTGATTGGATAAACCTTGCAGCACGTGGCTTTATTTATTGCTTTTATTTACTGCTTTCCTAGTACGTTTAAGTACGACTTGATTACGAGCGTCTACGAACGTGTACGGCTAGTCAAGGAATCGGCTGCTTATCACACTTAAGCTAAATAGGTGCCTCAGTACGACCACTTCGAGCACTTGCGTTACGTGCGGCAATCCCAGTAACGATTAGCGTTTGGTAAGCTACAGTTGCATAGTTCAGGGTGTGTCCGGTAAGTGGGAACGGATGCTGACGCTAGTTAATTTAGACTTAGATCTTTAGTTAGAGTTAGCTTAGTTTCTCAACCCTTTCCCCTGATAGCATAGAAGATAAGCCGAAAATACCAAAAAAAAATCACATACCTCAGACTTGCTTAACCCTACACCGTGACACTTACAGGCAAGCCTGGGAAGACAACGAACGATTAACCCCAAGTGTTTCTTGTGGCGTTAAGGCATTTAGTCTGCCGAGTTCGACCGGATCGCGCGTGTACGCTCGTATTCATATGGTTGAGTGTAGGGGTACCTCGTCACTCATCATTGGCGCCGTTACCGGGAACTAAGTGTTTTCTACGCCAATCTAACATAAGGGATATCACTCACATCGTTGTGAGCTTAAAACGAACCTTAGGGTTAATCAGTTAATTAAGAATAGTAAATAACGGTGAAAGTTAGCACACCATTAGAAATGGCTTCTTCTCATGAAATCAACTCACCTAAGGACAATACAGGAGAAAGTCAGCATCATACGCATAACCGAGATCAACCATGTCCTCAACAATCCAAAGTCACATATACTCATCCCGATGAGTATGTGCCGGATTTTACCTTTGTTTTCCATCAAGATGAGCAACTGCGGTGGAGAGACATGCAAGGTAACATCGTGTTACCCCCAGATCGATCCGCTCCCAACATGCTTTCCCGTGCCTTGGTACAGATTGGCATGCATGAGCTGTTCGCAGAATACGTTTTGGATGACCATGATACAAGGGATTATCATCCCACAAATGCCCAACGTATTCGGGATGCAAGGCAGGAGAGCCAACATTCACTACTGAAGGGCAAGGTTCCCCACGTCATTAGTGAAATAGGAGAAGAGGAACCCCTCACGATGGGTTTCTTAGAAAATGATGTTCCTCCTCCTCACTCTAGTGAAGAGGTTAGGCATCAGGGCCTTAGATCAACGATACATATTCCAGGCTCTGATCCCCGTGAGCACCAGCTGTTCACGGCAGGAACAACTACTCACACTAATGACGGACTCGTTGATCGTCACAACGATCGGGGCCGAAGCAGCCGAAGAGAAGGCAAGAAACATCACCATGGTGATGGATCCCCTTCTTCTTCTCCTTCATCTCATCATTCACCCTCTCCTTCCACATCTGGGCGCAGCCACCATGAGCATAACGCGGAGAGTAAAGGTAAAAGAGATGAAATGCCTCGACAGGAAGGTCGAGAGGAGTTAGGACAAGGGCAAGGACGTAGGGAGAATAGGGAACCACCACGTAGACATCACAGACGTCATGAAAGAGATGATCATGACGAACCCCTATTCGCAACCCGAAGTATGCTTGATATTAGAGAGGCAGTTAGGATTCCCACAAGGCATTTAAAAGACAGTAGGATCAAGCGTTTGGACATAAATAATATCCCACGTTTTGAAGGGGGATACAACGCTGATCCTCAACATCATTTACAGGCATTCCACGATGCCTGTGCCTTGCAGAACATAGACAATGAGTGGCAGAAACTCAAGTTGTTCCCAAGGACACTCACTAAAGAAGCAGAAAGCTGGTACCGGTCCTTAGAACCGGAAACCATCAGGAGGTGGAGTACGATGCTTGAATTGTTCAACAACAAATATCAAACGTACTCCAGAGTGTCTAACTTGCGTAAGCAGATCCAAGGCTGGAAACAAGGAGCTCATGAATCCTTGGATGCTGCCATGGCCCGTTACTACACACTGCTACATCGTTGCCCGGGCCATGGGTACGCTAAGCGGGATCAACTTCGCCACCTCGTGGATGGGCTACGAAATGAAACGAGAAGAACTCTTGGGACTTACGCCCAAGGGAGACTCTCCCAACTAAGAGCCCATGAAGTTGAAGTATTGTTGGAACAAGTAGCGCAAGAAGAGGGTGAGCTACGGAAAAGAGAAAGTGCGGAGGAATACAACCGTGATCCCTCCCTTCGTAAGAAGGGAGTGAAATTCTGTGATGAGGAGGATGAGTCACCACTCGAAGAGTTGGTGAACAGGAAAACTGTGCCGATCCAAAAGTTAACAACGGAGGTATCGGCTAAGGTAGACCAAATGTGGGATTCCTTAGACTCACGAATAGAAACAGTCCTGAAAATTGTAGAAGAGTCTAAGGATGAGCAAAGTAGTGATAAAAGCAAAGACAAGCGGAGAAACTTTAACCCTGCACATAACAAGGGTAAGGGAAAAATCTCTAACTCCGATGAGGCTGAAAATTCTGATTCAGACAATGACGGTGGATGTGAGGTCTGCTATTATGACCATCCTAAGGGATGTTGTCCAATTATCTCACATCTGCAGGAGTCTGGGGTGTATGCATTAAATCCAAGACTTAATCAACGGCAAACACCCAGAAGGTTACCTTATCCACAAGGTAACCCGAGGCAGTTCCACCAACCCTTGACGTATTATCCAAGTGGAACACCTCCGCAGCCCATCGAACAACATCAGCAGTGGCAATACCCACAGTCATGGGGGATGCCACAGCCAACACATCGATACCCTTACCGGCAGCCTGATCCTTATGGTTATTATGTGCAGCAGCCAGTTTCTCCAGGTGACGCTATGAGTCACACTCCACGCCGTCACTACTACGCTCGGGAGTACTTCAGAAGGACTCCTTCTCCTCCGGGAGACATTCCACATTCTGTCCATCCTCTAACTCCACCCGCACCTTTTCCTCAAGTAGTTCCCATAACACCTCCTGCTCCAACAATGCAAGGGGAATTACCTACCCAACCGCAGCAACGTCACGCCGCGAGATCTGTAAATATTCAGAGTGTAAATATCCAACCGGACACTAGTTCTGGCGATAACTGTACAAAAAGGAGACCCTTTTTCAGAACTAGGAGCCCGGATAGGCTCTCGCAACAACAAGCGGACGGGTATATGTATAGGCCTCTAACTACTAACACTTCGGAGCACCCTTCAGTCCAAGGGAATGTAACGCATACGGTTATGCTAACACATACCGTAACTGACTGGATCAAGGTAGGCCACCTTCCCAGGAAACTAACTGACCCTGGGAGTCCCTTTATTCATTTGCAGATCGCTGGGAATGCGCCACATCGAGCTCTTCTTGACTCAGGTTCCGGAGTCAACTTAATTTCGCGAAAGATGTATCACGCCTGGAACCTGCCCCAACTTAAGAAGAGCAACATTCAACTGGAGCTGGCAGACCAGTCCATTGCCATCCCATTGGGTTTGGTGGAGGACGTTATCACCACTGTGTGTGGTTGGTCCTACCCAGCAGACTTCCTAGTGATCGATGTTAACAACAACGAAGGGGACTTCCCAATTATAATGGGAAGGGCATGGCTAAGCACAGTAGATGCATGCCTTAGGATCCGTGATCTTTCCTTGGAAATCTCCAAGATAAACATATGTGGAAAGATCGAGAAGAGGATAGTTCCATGCATCACATACAGTGATTCATCGGGTGATGACACGGAGGAAATGTCTCCATGTCACAGGTGTGCCCAGGAAACTCTGCAACAAAGATGCCTGTATGTAGCAACCACACAAGAAGTAGTAGACACCCCGTGGTTGACAGCTTCTCATAAGGGCAAACAAATATGCATGGAACGAACTGAGGAAACTCATGCCAACAACCGTGGCATAGACACACTGGAACGTGAGCGTCGCCAACTTCCAACCCTGAATTTAAGATCATCAATTTGGAGAAGTTGGGCACTGCTTAGAAATTCAAATAGGCGCTCACTACTTCGGATCTCTCCCTCACAACTCAGTCATGGGGGAGATGGCCACCTATGCTAATCATATGGGGCCCTCAGTTCTTTTTCAGTTTTTGTTTTACACATTTTTGTTTTACAACGTTTTTGTTTTTCACATTTTTGTTTTACAATTTCTTTAACTTTTCTAATTTTTGTTTTACAAATTTCTTTAACTTTTCTTGTTTTTGTTTTACAACATCGTTATATTTTTCTATCTTTTTGTGTGTGTGTGTGTGTGTGTCTTCCATCATGTAAATTCGTCACCCAATAAGTGTTCGGGCCGATGGGATGAACTGTTTTTCATTAATTGCTAATGTTTGGTTTTTACCTTTAAGTTACATTGTTGATACTAAGGTATGTTCTTTTGATATGGCAGGCAATGAGATCACTTCATCCATCCATCCATCAAGTCTATGGTTTCCCTTGGCTTGGAAATGTACAGTTCCCTTCCAATAAGAACTTTAACGAACCAGTGACTGGGCATTTCTCAAACTAAGGAAGGACTCAAGGATTTGAAAAGGGTGTGACTTCAAGGGAACTTGGTGCTCTTGTGTTGGTCATTCACTTGGGTGCTTGGATGTTTTCTTCTTGGGTTTTCTTACCGTTCCGATGTAACCCAATAATCGGAAGCTGAGACAATAAAAATAAAGAAGTCTTTGCATGGTGTGGTCCCCACGCATAAAAACACAAAACAAAAAAAAGAGAAAAAGAAAAAAATGGAAAAAAGAAAAAAAAGAAAGAAACTAAAAAGCTAAAAGTGAGGATTCAAAGCACACCCCTTAGA
>MNCI01007329.1:271121-343073 GCA_015680685.1 Gnetum montanum
AAAAAAATCACATACCTCAGACTTGCTTAACCATACACCGTGACACTTACAAGCAAGCCTGGGAAGACAACGAACGATTAACCCCAAGTGTTTCTTGTGGCGTTAAGGCATTTAGTCTGCGGAGTTCGACCGGATCGCGCGTGTACGCTCGTATTTGTATGGTTGAGTGTAGGGGTACCTCGCCACTCATCAATGGGCTATTTAGTATTCTATATATATTCAATTATTAATCGTTACAGCATTTTTTGTCTCTCATAGCTTATCCTTAATTGTGGCTCACATGTTATGACAAGTCAGAAACTCATGACTAAACAAAAGGTTCAAAAATATGTTGAAAGATATAAAATTATAATTTCCAATCTCAAAGTTAATAGGTTTCATTGATTTGCAATAACATATGTAGCTATGCATCTCTCATGTCATCATAGTTTCAATTCAAATTGCGATTTGCATGATCTCGCAGCCAACTGGTATAGATTGCAACAACATGCACAGTGCAATATCTTGCATAATTTCAAAAGTGTGAGCACTTGCAAGTCGCAATTAAACACACTATGTTTAGGATGTCTCTGTTATAGGTTGTGAATTGGTTGCAATTCACAACTTCATGCACTATTTTGGAGTTTACAAGTTGTGAGAGACATGTGAGAAGCATGACCTTCACATTAGAGTTGTGAAACCATGTGTCTGACATGTCATTGTAGTTTGAAAATAAAATGTAATCTGTAGGTTGTTGTAGCCTATAAAGTGATTTTGTGATGACATGTGAGTTGCAGTCTTATGTACTATTATTGCATTTGGTTTCTTTTCTAGGCTACGAGATTTATGCAAGCTGCAGTGTCATGTAGTCATTACCAGAAGTCTCCCAAACCTTTTGGAAGGGAACAATTGCTCCAAGATTGTGACTTCTGGTAGGCAGAGCATCATCCAGTTGCAGAATCTACCTACACTATGAGGATGTGCAACTAGCACCCACTCACAAGCTCTACTAGAAGGTACCAACACTTTCCAACAAGAATGATTGCTTGCAATTTCATGGAACCAGAAGGAACTAGGTCATTCAAAATGTATTAAGACCTTTTAGTTGCAAATAATGGCTTAGGGATTATGGCTTCTAGAAGGTAAAGGATCATTTGGTTGCACATTTTAGGTAAACTATGAGATGTGCTATTAGCATCCACTCGTAGATCCTACCTAGAGGTACTTAGACCTTCTAGAAGGGTACAATTACTCCCAAATTCTAGCTTTCGGAAGGCATAGGATCATCCTATTGTAGGTCTAGGTAAATTATGAGGTCATGCAGCTAGCATCCTCTCGCAATCCCTACCAGTAGTCACCAAGACTCTTTGGAAGGGAATAATTGCTTGTAATTTTATGTTACCAAATGTAAGATGGTCATTTAAAAGGCTAAGGATCAACCAAAAGTCACTAAGACCTTTTGGTTGCAAATAATTACTTGGTGGTTATGCCTACCAAAAGGTAGAGGATCCTCCGATTACAAGATCTAGGTAAATTATGAGGACATGCAACTAGCACCCCTAGTAATTCCTACTAGAAGGCACTTAGACCTTCCAAAAGGGTACAATTGCTCCAAGATAGTGGCCTCTAGAAGGTAGAGGACCACCTAGTTGGAAGTTCTAGTTGAACTATGGGCAAGTGCAAGTAGCACTCTCCTACAGTCTCAATCGGTAGGTCATAATTGCTTGTAATTTAAGGCTACTAGAAGGAAGAGGGTCATCCAGAAGGCTAAAGATTAACTAAAAGGCACTCAGACCTTCCAAAAGGATACAATTGCTCCAAGATCATGGTCTTTAGAAGGCAGAAGGCCACCTGGTTGGAAGTTCTAGTTGAACTATAGCCAAGTATGAGTAGCACTCTCCCACGGTTCCTATTGGAAGGAATCGAGGCCTCCCCGTAGGTCACAATTACTTGTAATTTAAGGTTACCAAAAGGAAGAGGGTCATTCAAAAGGCTGAAGATCAACTGGAAGGTACTCAAACATTTTGGAAGGGTATAATTGCTTCAAGATCATGGCCTTTGGAAGGTAGAGGACCTTCTAGTTGGAAGTTCTAGCTTAATTATGGACAACTGCGAGTAGCACCCTCTCGTAATCCCAATCGGAAGGTACCCAGGCCTTCTAGTAGATCACAATTGCTTATAATTTGAGACTACCGAAAGGAAGAGGATCATCCGATAGGCTAGATATTAACTAGATGGCACTAAAACCTTCCAAAAGGGAACAATTGCTCCAAGATCATGGCCTTTGGAAGGTAGAGGGCCACCCAGTTGGAAGTTCTAGCTAAACTGTGGGCAAGTGCGAGTAGCACCCTCCTGCAGTCGCAACTAAAAGATACCTAGGCCTTTCGATAGTTCATAATTGCTTGTAATTTGAGGCTATTAGAAGGAAGAGGGTTATTTAGAAGGCTAAAGATCATTTCAAAGGTACATAGACCTTCTAGAAGGGAACAATTGCTCCAAGATTATGGCTTCTAAAAGGCAGAGGATCATTTGATCACAAATTCTTGATAAACTGTGAGATAGTGTGCCTAGCACCCTCTCGTAGTCCCAACCAATAGGTACACAGACCTTTCGATAGGGAAAAATTGCTAGTAATTTGATGCTATCAGAAGGGAGAGGATCATCCAAAAGGTTGAAGATCATCTAGAAGGCATTAAGATCTTCCAGTTACATATAATTTCTTTGAGATTGTGCCTCTTGGAAGGTAGAGGATAAACCAAAAGCCACAATCTTGGAGTACTCAAACATTCTGGAAGGGAAAAATTGATATGAGATTCTATCTTTTGAAAGGTAGAGGAGCATTTAGTTGCAACTTCTAGGTAAACTGTGAGGAAGTGTGCCTACCATCCTCCTACAATCCTAATCTGAAGGCATTGATACCTTTTGGAAGGGAAAAATTTCTTGTAATTGGATGTTACTGGAAGGAAGAGGGTCATTTGGAAGGCTAAAGATCACCTAGAAGGCACCCAAACCTTGCAGTAGTGAATAATTGCTTGTACTTTGAACAACTACATATTACACTAGTGTAATTATGGAAAATTGAATAATAGTGATTGCTCATCAAAATATATTGAAGCACATTTTGGAAAATTTTTATGGGAGTTTTATATTGGCAATGTGAGCAACAGTGTTTAAAGAATATGATCTAGAATTCAAGTTGTAGCATTCAATAAAAGGAAACTATATTGTAGGTTAGCTAGTTAATTTTCCACTTTTGTCTTCTCACATAATAGATCTTGATTTATTTAAGATAATAATTTTAATTTTTAAATAACTGAATGAAGAATAATATGATTTTATTCTCTTTTCAGATATTATTCCATCAAATAAATAATGCTATAAAATATGAAGCTTTAATGAGATGATTAATGATAGGAAAATAAATATTAAAGATTTCTTATTAAATATCAACCTCAATGGGTGTTATACATATGTAAATGTACAATTGTAATGGTTTACATAAGCATGTTGTAGTATCGTTAGTTAAGAAGAGATATGACTATTTGTTTAGATGTCTCTTGGTTATAATATATGCACATTTTATAGTCTGGCATATAAACAATAACTATAGCACCTCTAATTTAGGAACCTCATATCCCTTAGTATATTTGTGATTTATGGTTGCAAGATGATGGGACTACAAGGTCATGCATTTCGCATGTCTTCACATTGTTCACTTGCACTGTAGTGCATCACATGGCATAAATTTCAAACTATGAGAAAAGTATGATCTACATGTTCCTAGCATTGTTTATACTATAGTTTTGGATATTGTCTATGGGGACATTCATGGTTGTAGGATGTTGGAATTGCAAGGTCATGAGGCTTGCATGACCTCACATTGTTCACTTGCACTATGAGTACATGTGTTTTGCAGTGCATCACATGGCTTAAATTTTTAATTGTTAGGTGAATGCGATTCACATGTCGTCAACACTATTTTCACCAAAGTTTTAGATAGTGACTATGAGTGAATTCATGGTCATAGGATAGTGGCACTGTTGCTTTTGGAAAGTCTATGACTGAACTACAAGCTGCATGTCGCTAGCACTATTTTTGAATAAAATTTGGCTTCTGACTACGAGGTTTTCCATGCTCGTAGTGCATAGGCACTATTTCCTCAAATAGCCCTGGGACTGCACTGCAATATGCATGTAATTTGTAGTTTATATTTTTTAGAATGTGTTACGAATGTCAGTAATGCACGTAATTTCAATTTCATCATTGAATATAGAAATTTAGTAAGAATGATAACTAGTACAGAATGCCATGACCATCTCAAAATGCACATAACATAATGATAAGTCAAGCTATCCAAAAGTACTTGTCTACATAGCAACTTGTAGTGACAACAAGAACATACAAATACAATACCACAGTACCAACTAAAGGATTCAACTCATACAATAATACAAATAAGAAATAGTGTAATATCTACAATATACAATGTAGTCTAACTCTAGTTCCTACTTCCTAAGCTAATTGTTAACTAAAGCTCCATGTCAAGCCAGATTTGTTCAAAAATTAAAGAGAGTCATTTTGTCTTGATTAAGTAGGAAATAAATTAGTAATAATATTTGATGGACTCATAGTTAGAATTATGGAGTTGGGGTCACAACACATAGGTACACATCTTGTACAGGCATGCTAGTATATACACATAATAAAATTGTATCTGTAACATTGAAAGATGCAAGCCATGAACATTAACCAATAAATCATAGTTTGATATGAATTAATCTATGCATCAGAAGTAATAATTCCAATTTCTTGAAACATAAATGTATAAAAATAATAGAGGCATACAAACTGTTTATTAGAGAAGCTAAAATCTCCCATTAATTAAATAAAGTTGACCAAAAAATCATGCATTAGATCATGGTATTAATTAAAAAAAATATCAGTAATAGACAATGTAAGTGCATAAATATAATCAAAAAGAAATGTTAGAGGGGACCAAGACTAAATACATATACATGGATAGAAATGTCTAGCTAGATCCTGATGCAATGTTGTCTTGAGCTTCATTTGAAGCTTCATCAGTTTGCATGAAACCTATCTTCATGATAGTATCATCAATTGTGGTAACTGGTTGCTACTCTATTCTTGCTATTCTTGATGGTCCAACCTTTGACTCATTGATTAGAGTGGTCATCTCAACAAACATAGGGTTAGTAAAATCCTCCATTGTCACTAAACTAGAGGACCCATGTAATGACTGAAAATGTTTATATGAGTATTTACCAAATGACTAAACATTCATAGATAGGTGGGTAATCCTCCTCTTCACCCGTTTGAAATGGTGATCAATCTTAGACTACATAGCAACCATGCAGACAATCAACCTACTCTCCATGGCCTCTAAGTAGGCAAATAATGTTGCACTATCTCCAAATTGCTATTGCTACTGGCTAGGATTGATAGGTGCAATCTGCATCTCCTGGTTGTGCCCATAAGACTGTTTCCAACTAGCCTTTCTACCATCTTTGGCATGTCTAGGAGCCAAATGAGATCATTAAGTCATGTCCTAGGGACACGTTAGGTGTAGAATGCACATCCCAAATGTGGAACCTAATCCTTAGTAAAACCCTAGGCCTCTCTATCATTTTCCCCCTTAGGTTTTAGGATTTTCTACTACTTAAAAAGAGAAAACATAACTGATGGAAAGGGCACAACAATAGCATCTCAGCTAACAATCTCCATTTTCTGATGATAATGTGGGGATAGTTAATCAAATGGCCCCTCTCTAAATCTTGCATGATCATAAGGGTGAAGGACATCACATGAATGTAATGCATGATAGCCAGGAGGTTTTTGTGAATTACCCTAATGAGAACTCTATGTTATGGGCTGAAGTTCTTATAGGAAAATCTTGTCTCATTAGTATCCACCTCAGGAACCTTGCTCAAGAGTTTTGTTTTCTCCTTTGAGGTGGCAATTACAAAATACTCATGCTATGGACCAACTACCATGTTGAGTGCTTGGTTCAAGACCTGGTCCATAACTGTATAGGTAAAGTTACCAATCTAGACCACCTTTGAGATAGGTGATCCTCAATGATGTGCCACATAGGACTGATGAGTCTCCTCCTCATAGTAATTAGGACCTCGAGTGATGATAAAATCAAGATGGTGTTGAACTAGCTTATCAAACATCTTAGGCCAAACAAGCTGCAATAAGGAGAAAAAGTTCCTTGGACTCTGCAAGGGGACTATTTTGAGTTTCTCCTCCCTTCGTTGTCACTTCTGTTGTGCTAGTGTCTCCTATGCACATTGAAACTCCTCCCGCTCCTACTCTCTAGCAACAATTCATGTAGTAGCTTGAGAGCCTATAGGACTTCTTCCCTGTGTTTGTATTCTCTCTTGTGCCTACTGCACTTTGCTAGATCTCCTCTTGAAATCTAATTATGATGATGCTTCTCTCTGAGAATACAAAAATATATTATAGCTCAAATTTTAATAATTAAATCATTTTTGGTGAACGATAATTATTAATAAATAGACTATTTGCAATATGTGTAATTATTAGAGTAACTATGATTTAATAAATAATTTACACTAGAACAAGATTAATCAGTTGAAAGCCAAGAAACTTCAAATATAAAGTTAAATTCATAGATGACTATTTAGAGTTGTGGAGAAGATCACGAGTTAAAACTATGATGAAAATATTTGTATCAATACAATTATTTTGTGCTATAAAGCAACTAGCCGGATTGAGTTTTCTTCGTTAACTAGTTTCTTAGCTAAAATTAGTATGATTCAATGATTCCAAACTTCAAGGATAGTTATTGTTATTTTTCTTTTGGTTTCTTTTCAATAGTGTAAAATTTCTAGGATTTGGATATCATGATCAAAGTAGGAAGAACTATATGATTAATATAAATATTTGTAAGATGAGAATTTCACCTATTAAGTTTATTTTGCTTTTTGGTTTCTTTTTATTATATAAAATTTTGATTGTGATTTAAAGGATATTAACACTAGATGATGAATGTAAATTATTTTAAGACAACAAGAAGTTGGGCACTTTAGCTATTATGTTTAATTTATAAATTTAATTTTCATGTTAGTTTCAAACCAATTAAATTGTTATTTCATTTTTGCATAAGGTTTGTTCTGGAAAAGAGTAATTCTCATAATAGTTACAAAATCTTCTAATTTGATGGGCATCTTGAAGACCCTTTGGGAGAAACTTGTGATTGAAATTCCTTGACCTGAATTTAGAACTGCCAAAGCAATTCACAAGCACCTGCAGAAATACTCAAAGGACACACAACATGGATGCATATTGTTGATATTAGATGATGTTTGGGATATATCAACTGTGGACCTTCTATTATTTGAAGTAGATGGCTACAAAACTATAATAACAACTAAGAATGAAAAGATCAACTATAATAATTTGTATGCATGTGTAACCATTGTTACTTCTTGTTTTTTACTAGTTCAGGTTTTCAACTTAAAGCTTCTCTACAAATTTTTGTTGGAGATTCATATTTTTTTAACACATCAATAAATAGCCATAGAAGTATACATAAAAATAATAAATTCCAAATGTAACATTTTTGATAAGCCATTCAAAATTATTAGTTTGTGAAAGAATGTGGGGGCTTACCATTAGCCTTTAAGGTTACAGGTAGTTGTTTGAGAGCATAACACTATAGTACTTGGAAAAGGACTATCCATAAACTTTTAAGGTCCAAATATATAAATGAGAATCACAAAGATAGGATGACCCTTTGCTTTTCATGTCTTTCTATTAATATGTTTCACAACTCTTAAAAGAACCTTTATGCATTTTGTTGTTTAGGAATGGATTCCAACAAAGTGGTTACAATTGGAAGAATACAAATCAAAGGTTGATTTTTTTTCAATTTGTACAGGTTTATATCAATTTTTTTTTTCTAAAATTGAGTTCTATAAATGTAATATGATACTAAGTAGATAATTTCCATGCCTATCCTATTATTCCTAGCTTATTGGGCATTGGAAAAAATACTTCACAAACAAAATAGTCTCGACCCTCCCAAATTTAGTTTTAGTGTTTATTTTGTTGATTCTTGTTACTAGGGTTGAAACTATAACTTGTCATATTATTAGTGTATATGAAAAGCCCATCTTCAGTAATTAATAAAAAGAAATGCAAAAATAGGATACCCTAAACCCTAGCATACACTGTCATAGCTAACCCTAGTGTGAGGGAAAAGAATAAAAATTGAGAATTGCTGATGAGTGGTGAGTAGACCCTACATCCAATCATACAAATTACTAAGTTTTCATACGTGATCTGGTTGAATTCCATGAACTTATAGCCTTCTAAGTACACTGGTCTTTAGGAAGTGAAACTAACCATTGTAATTGTTATCTTCCCAGTTATACTTGTGAGTACAAGGGTATGTTTAAGTATAACTGAGGCATACGATTTTTATCATATTTATGTTTTATGTTCTAAGTTGCCTATGTATAAAGAATAATGAATAAAAATATTTAATTGCTAATTTAATCTAAGTAGCTAACCCTTAACTAATCCTAACATAAGCATCCATTCCCACTTGACGTACACATCTTAAACATGTTTAATACTACTTGGTTATCAAACGTTAAGCATTACTAGGATTACCAAGTGCCAAGTGTATGTTCAAAGTGGTCGTACTTATGTGCTTAATTGATAGATATTTAATTTAGCTTAATTACTTAAAAAATTAAAGAAATTTCTTAAAATATTAAATGCATAAAGGAAATAATTAATCTATTTCAAAGTGCTGCAAGGTTTTTTTAGAAAGCTCATCTTTATTGTTGCATACACTACCATGCTAAGGTACAAAAGTCTCAAATAAAGATCTGTATACTCTTTGACTTCTATTGCAAGCACTTAGAAAAATATTCTAACTTTCGCTATAACTATGAGACTTATCCCTTAAATGCAGTTGGTAAGTGCATATTTATAAGTGAAATAGGAAGCCCTATCGATGGGTACGTGTCAACAAGTCAAACACTACATTGATAGAATCATGTTGGAAACATCCTATCAATGTGGCCAACCAAGATACTTCATCATATCCCCATGATTGAATGAAAACATATCCTAGAGTTTTTTACAAAATTTGGGAAGGTATAGGATTATTGACACACAAAATAAACACACAAATCACTCAACAAAAACTTTGACACACAAAATAAACACAAAAATCACTCAACAAAAACTAAGTGCCCAAAGTATACGATTTTACAATGATTACAAAATTTTGGTGTTTTGGACTATAAAATTAAATACTAGGACAAAATTGACAAGCATAATTCCTTAGATGAGATGAAGACATTGGAGAAGATCAAATGGTCCCAGGCATTGGAGGCTCCCAAGGCTTTGAAGAGCCTTCTCCTGCTTCGAGTGCACATGGTGGCTGAGGTGGTTGTGGTTGTCCTACAACAACTGCAACTTCTAGTGGAAGATGAAAGGCATCCAATAGTGCCTTCATCTTCTCCTCCTTTTCCCTAAGATTATTCATTGTTTATGTAGCATCTCAAATGTGGGTCGGATTGAGAACATCCCAGGGATAGGGCATTACTGGAAATAGCTCCTTCATGTTGACAAACTAGGTAGTGAAAAGTTTGTGTTCAACATCAAATGCCTTAACTACATTTTACAACTCATGGTAGTCATTCATTCTCTTGGCTAGATTCTCAGTAGTTGATCATTGATTAATGAACTTTGCCTTGAGAACCTCAAGTTTGACATTGACAATCTCAAGCTTCTACTTAGCATCCTTATGATGCTTGAACTCTACTTCATACAAAAAGTATGAATTTACCACTTGTTTCTTGAATTCAGACCATGGTTGTCTGACAATTAGCATCACTAGGTTTGCATAACAAAGATTGACAAGCTTCATGTACTTCATCATCTCCTTGATCTGCAACTCTTTCATGTGGATCTCTGCTTTGTTGTAGTCATTGAGCCCATCAAAGGTAGGCTACTAGACATCACCTCCTTTCTTGAGTTACTAGAGGGCCTCATTGACTTTTGCCTTCATTAAATGTGTTTCTCATTGATTTCTTTTTCTCGATTAACTTGATATTTGTAGTGATTCTTGACTCTCTTAAATTTGAAAGCCTCATTTTTCTAGGTAGCTATCTTTATCGTAGATTTTTTGCAAGTGCTCAAACATCCTCCATGCAGAGATTTTGATTTTCTACTAACAATCTTCAATTTGTCATTTACTCTAGCTAGATTCTCCTACTATAGATGGATAAAATCTTGCAGTTGTCATTTTTGTGTATCAACATTGCGTAGGTGGTGGTTTTTTGCAGTTAGGTGCTTATTCTCTTGGAGAGTCTAATTGAAGTCCTTTTGCATGTTGTAGGTCACTACATTTGCTAAGGACTAATCAAAGATTGCTAACTCCTTTGTGAGCTTAGCCTTCTAAAGTTTTTGTTGATGCTATTGAAATTCTTCATCTCTTGTGAATGTCTGTCTAAGTATTATGGAATTGGGGAGGCAGGCTCTATGTTTGGCAGCCTTTACAAACTAGCATTGGTTTTCAATTTTGGCTATTTTGAGTTGCCCCTCCAATATAATGCACTTGCCTCTTACCTCTACTAGCTTTGAATAGGTTACAATGATTGTATCCATAAGGTCAAAGAAATCTAGAATCAGTTGCACAGTTCACACTAGTTGGTCCAGTAACTCCTTGTGCTAGGCTATGCTCAATATGCGACTAACTATTCCTACAAATGTCTACACGTCTTTGAGTGTAGAAATGTCTAATACAGATTTTGCACATGCATTCAATGCCTCTACAATTCTATTAGCAAGCACCACTACTACTATCTCTTGCTCATAGTGTTACATCCCCAAGACAATTACCTGCTCTCCCTCCTCTAGATGAATTGAAAAAGTAGTGGCATTCCTAGAGATTTTTGGGAATTGCTCTTGTTGAGAGAGAGATACTATTGCCTCTCAGGCATCAAGATTTGAGCTTGTAAGTAGTTGCATTCTTTGGGATAAAAACATTAGCCCACTTCCATTCATTTTATTGATTTTTTAAGCCACTTTGTTGAGGTGACTCATCGTTGGCGATATATGATGGATCATCATCATTCTTTCTTTCTCATTGCTCCTGCTCTCCTAAGAGCTGCTCTCAGACCTCGCACATGTGCTTAAGGGTAGCGTAGGCCTCCAATGTTATTTCATGAGTGGGTGGTGGAGGTGGTGGTTGTTGCTTCTTTTCTTAAATAACTTTAGTAGGAACCTTATTCTTCATCATCTTTGTCAAAGAAGCAGATGGAGCACATCGACCGATGTCATTTGTGTAGCATGTCATGTCTTCCTTCTTGCATAATTTTTAGATGAGGCATGGAAAGGGGAGTGCCTTCCTTCCATGTTCATTTTCTTTAAACTAATTCTCTATCTTAAGATAGATTATTTGTGGAAGGTTGACAGGGAATATATTACTTAGAGCAGCACATGCACGAGTAGAGAATGCTGTGATCTTACTTGGCCTTACTATTGGACCGACGTGAAAGGCTATAATCTTGAAATATGTGAGTTCCACAATGGCGAGCATGCTAAGCTCTTTACAATTGAATTCATAACACCATTGTGTCCATTTCTTCCTAATGCTAGGATTTTCCTGCTAGGGATTTTAGCAAGGTTTGCCCTAGTTTATGGTAATCTAAGGACCTTTGTGATAGCTTTCATCGAGTAGGACACTGAGATGTCCTTGATTTTGACCATTGAACTGGCTTGCCGATTGTTCTAGAAAAGGTATGTCTCTCCCATGTATCACTCCCCACTAGAAGTGATTATGGGCTACATGGGAGAGTTCTACAGTTGAGTTTTAACTTCTAGTAGTGTGAACTCCAAGAATGGTCTAAAGTTCAATTCTTAAAGCATAAATTTCTAGACCTCCTTATACACAATCTACTTGATGCAGGCTTTCATCAAGGTAGGTTTGATCTTGGTTAGGGTGCCTCATCTTGATGAGACTGTTCTATCATGACTACTTCTTTAGGAATTTGTCAAACAGTTTCTACTTTGGGCTCCTCCCAAAGAGGTCCCATGGCATAGGTCTCTGCTTGTTCATGGGGTTGTTTTTGACCCCTTCTTATTCATGGTCATTAATCCCTTGGTTGAAATGATCCTCCTTCATGTGTGTGCTTTCCCTTAGGTTCCATCTACAGTCACAACATAACTAAGGATTAGCAATCAATGTGTAACTTATAACATTTAAGTACCTTTCTCATTGGGCAATTACACTTAGGCTAAGTTTTGATCATGGTAGATTGATTATTTTATTATTTTATTAATTTTTAACTTAGAATATCACTGAAGCTTGTTGGAAGGGTTTAAATCTTATAATTTGATGTTTTAATGTTGATTTCTTTGTTAAACCTTTGTGGGAGTTAGAAAACATTTCAAAAAATGATTCATCAAAAACTTAAGGTTTATGATCCCCATGATGAAGAGCTTACTTTTGGTAGCTACAAGGTTGAAGAATAGAGTGTATCGGACAAATGGTTAGATAGATATGGCTCTTGAAAGGTTATGGGCTCTAGAAAATTCAAAAATTCCTCCTTATTTTGAAGCACATGTGAATTGCTAAGTGTTCATGCCCCTTTATAGGTGGGTGGACCCCTGTAGCGACAGGATCCTATTTACGCATGGACTCCATTGACAGCTACCCATCTACAAAGCCTATGTTCAAAATTTCTCACTTTGAAAAATATAAAAAATAGAGAAGTTTTGAACACAAAATTGATGTTTTTGAGGATCCAAAAAAGCCATGAACATGATGAAATGCTATAAGAGGATAGTAAAGTTCAAAAAATTAGAAAATTTGATTGGAGAATGATATTTGTTTGGAGAAAATGCCTTAAGGAGCACAAAGTTGGATGTAATTGATGGAGCACAAAATTTTTTTGGCAAAATTCCTAAAGATAAGGAACTTAACTAACCCAACAAAGAGATATGCAAGTGGGTCCTCCCCATAGCAAGCTTATGCTATTTTTTCCCTTGCATAACATTAACTAAGGAGTTTGTGGCCCCATAGTGGATTAATGGTTATGAAAAGTTAAGGACAAAATCTAGAAGAATCTACCTACGAATTTCAACACATCAAACTAAGACATTGAACAAGACATGGAAATTGGTAGTGCGGTGAGTTATGGAAAGCATAGGTGAAAGAGAAAGAAAGTGGAATGGAGTTCCCAATCGTGGTCACATGAAGTCCCTTGTGGATCTTATGATTAAATGACTTGATAAAGTCCATCCTTAGTCCAAATCAAAATCAACCACTTTTAGTGACTTCGCATTACCACTCTAAGATTAAAGCACCCCCTCAAGATACAAGAATGCTCCCACAGATCAATCAAATTCTTTATTAGAGAAGAAAAGAGAAGTAGAAAGTGAGAAAGGGCCTTAGTTAGAGGGGACCTTCAGGCATGGGTAACATGTCTTTTTAGTTCCATAACTAGTGCTTGTAGCCCATTATTTTATCTAAGGGGTGTGCTTTAAATTCCCATCATGTTTTTTTATTGAATTTTATGTTTTTATGGATTTTTGGATGGAAAGCACATCATGTAAAGACTTATTAATTTCTTGTTATTGGTTGACATGGAATAGTAAGAAATCCATGAAAATATTCATGCATTGAATCTCCTTGAAGTCATATCCTTTTCATACCTTTGAATCATTCCCAAGTTTGGAAACTACCAAGGTCATAAGTTTGTTAAAGTTTCATTAATGAAAAGGGAACTCATACTACCAAACCAAGAAGACCATAGAATTTGTGGATGGGTGGATGACGTGGACTCACTTTCTGTTGCCTGAAAAAGAAACTTTGTCTTAGTTATCAGTCATCAAAATTCAAAAGTAGAAACCAGACATTAGCAACCAAAAACATTAAGTACAAAATACCATTAGCAAACAACTATAACATCACTATGTCCTGGGGAAGAGCTTAAGATTTTGCCACTTATGTTCAATATTTTGCAAGGAACAGACATTATAGAAGGCTTGTAAGTAATGTTGTGGATTAGAATTATAGCACCCCCCCCTAAATTTAGGAATGTTGTTCATATCAAGCCATTTGACGCAGCTGTCCCTTTGATGCCTTTGGGGTATTTTAATTACCTCATAGATTTTTATCATGCTACTAGTAGTCAACAATGGATCATCTTCATCATACATGTCATGTTAATAATCTCTATTTCTATTTTTTTGATAGTGATGATCTTGTCGATGTTCATTTTAATGATCTTCTCTATTTCTACCTCTATCCTTATCTTAATCCCTATTTTGATACCTACATTCATCTTTGTCAGAACTAAACGTTGAAGAGGAAGAGGAGGATGGTGAACTGGGATAACTACCATGGCTCCTATAGTTCTCCCAATGGTCCCTTGATGGATTCTATCTAAATTTAAAGGAGGTTCTAGGCTTTGAGGCCCTCCTTGTTCTAGGACTTACTCCATCTCCTCTAGGATTGTCTGTATCAGGTGGATGTAGCCCTTACATGTAGTCTAGGTGGAAATGAGCATATGAAAACCTTACATGAGGTTGTTCACTCCAACTTTCTTCAATATAGATCTTATTAGTCCTCCAATATGTTCTAGATAGCACATGTGTAAATGTTTTCATTGTACAATGCATTATTGGTCCTATATGAATGAGACATGCTTTCAATTAATATTGAGTGTGACTTAAAATACTTAAGATACTAATATTCCCAAAAAGATAAATTGTTAATACTATTATAGCGATCACTTAGTGATTATCAATAAGTTTGAGATAGCACATGTAGCTAACTAAAAGTTCCTAGTAATGATGCCAATGATGAGCAGTGAGTAGACCCTACTTCTAACCATACGAATCACCAAGCATTCACACACGATCTAGTTGAATTTCATGGACTTATAACCTTCTAAGTACATTGGTCTCTAGCAAGTGAAACTAACCATTACAAGCATTGTCTTCCTAGTTACACTTGTGAGTATAAGGGTATGGTTAAGTATAGCTGAGACATATGATTTTTATCATATTTATGTTTTATGTTCCAAGTCGTCTAAGGATAAAGAATAATGAATAAAAATATTTAATTGTTAATTTAATCTAACGAGCTAACCCTTAACTAATCCTAACATAAGTATTTGTTCCCACTTGTTGTACACATCCTGAACATGTTTAATGCTACTGGCTTACCAAACGTTAAGTGTTACAAGGATTATCAAGTGCCAAGCATATGCTTGAGGTGGTTGTACATATGTGCTTAATTAATATCTATTTAATTTATCTTACTCTAGTTTAATTTAGCTTAATTACTTAAAACATTAAAGAAAATTGCTTAAAATATTAAATGCATAAAGGAAATAAGTAATCTATTTCAAACTGCTACAAGGTTTATCAGAAATCTCATCTTTATTGCATCACACACTATTGTGCTAATGTACAACAATTCTTGAATAAAGATTTATAATTTCTTTGATTACTATTTTGGGCACTTAAAAAAATATTCTAACTTTCAAGTGGAAAAACTACTCTACAACTATGAGACTTCTCCCCTAAATGCAATTGGTGAGCATGTCTTTATAGGAAAAATAGGAAGCCCTATCAATAGGTATGCATCAATGAGTTAAACACAACATTGACGAAATCACATTGATGACATCTTGTCGATGCCACCAACCAAGATGCTTCATCAATTATGGTGTGTTTCAACTTACCCTCCTTTTCATTTCAACTTCAATGTCTAAAATTTAATTTTTTGATATAAATTCCTTTACCGCTACCTTGGTAGCTCTACTTTACGACCTTCTATGATGTTGCTTCTCACTCAATGCCTACTACTTGCAAGTGAAAGTGAAAATGAAAGTAAAAATAAAAATTATGACCAAGATGATTCAGTTTATTTTTTTACCATTTACCCCATGATGTGAGGTCTTGCAACTTGCATTTTACTAAATACTACAAGTCACATGTTAATTCTCATCTTGTAGTTTAACTTGAAAAATGTGGCTCGCAATATTTAGTTGTTACTAAAAATTTTATTTGTATGTTGTGAGATGCATAAAAAAATTGTGAATTGCACACTTCTAAAGAATATAAGAAGTATAGTATTAATTGCTACTCACAATCTAAACATGGAAAGTGCCAATTCCATAGAAGCACACTATGTTAGATTGGTTTTTGTAAAAAAATTTAAGTGTTGGGATATGCACATCGCATGTACTCACAAAATGATTTTACAAAGAAGGAGCAAGTCACATACACAATTAAAATAAAATAGTGCAAATCACTACCTAATGTAGGTTCTTGCATGTAATGTTAATGAAACTGTGGACACGTGCAAATCACATGTACTCATAGTTCTTAACAAATAAATATTAGAGACATCACTGATAAAAAAAGGAAAACCTGATATACAGGGATCATTATAGAAACTATAATTAACAATTCACAAATAACCTATGCATACCCAAGAATAGTCTTGCAACACTTAATTGAGTAAAATAAAGCATTGTTTGATCCAACAAAAGAGAGTGAAAAACATGTTGTCAAGTAATCAATAATAAATAAATAATATCTTCTAATCATAGTTTTCTTTCCAAGAATGTTGAACAAAAAATACATTGACAACATTGCCATATAATAAGCTACTGGTTCAGGGTAGACACGAGATTAGAGGACTATCCATGATTATGTTGGCCATCTAAAGTCCAATTTGCAAGTAGAATGAAATTTATTAAAATAAGAACACAATATAAAGTATTTTAATAAAGACAGATAAGAAAATTTTAACCACTACTATTCATTTATTTGTCAACCACTGTGATTTTGATTTACCTTTGTCCACCTCCATATCTTGGTCTATTTTCTCCTTAATGTTCATCTCTTTTGTTACACACCTTTGGCTAGTTGATCCTAATGTCTTTGGTGTCATTCTAAGTTCTGAAGCATCTTCCTCATAATGGAATTGATGTGACTTGGATGAATTTAGTTTCATAGGAACACACAAATTGTAAAACTTATCTTGGAAGAAGAAATTGAATGCATTGGTGAAACCCTTGATCCTAATAAGAAATTTCATTGAGTGTTTGCAAAAATGGCCAAGGAAAGACCATTTACAATCACAAGATATATTAAAAGAAAACACCTTTGAAACCTTAACCAAGTGGTTGGCATCAAACTATTCTAACTTTGCACAACATATTCATCTTCCTTGTCTACGACTTGGACACAATAAACATCAAATATTTGTAAATCCTTTTCCCAAAACCGTTGATTGAAATATATATCTTTCTTATTTATGAAATATCCTATAGCTTTAATTTTTTGAATTATGCCAGTTGATGAGACGCGATATCACATGGGCCATGATATTGCGTACGCGATATCTCGGCTATCGTGATATTGCATTTCTCGTGATATCGCGTTGTCCCCCGCGATATCGTGTATGCGATATCGCGGTGCGTCTTCATATCTATAAATAAGAGGCTTCTCTCCCTTGTTTCTCATCCTAGGCTAAATAATAGGGAAACTCTAGTAGATTGATCACTCTAGAGATAGAATATTTTCCATGTGCCTGCAGTAGGAGTCCTAAAGTGAATGGATCTTTATTCGAGCAGACATTGTACCTGAACACAAGTTTGTGTATGGAAATAAAGAAGAACTTCTTGAATAAACCTTGCAGTGCATGGAATAGGCTAATTAGGACTTTATTTATTGTTATTTACTATTTTCCATTTAATTGCTTTATTAGGAATTAAATCTCTCTCAACCCTTCTCTCCTAGTTAAGTGCCTCAATATGACCACTTCGAGCACGTGTGTTACGCGTGGTGATCCCAGCAATGATTANTATACCTCAGACTTACTTAACCATACACCATGACGACTACAAGTAAGTCTAGGAAGACAATGAATAATTAACCTTAAGTGTTCCATGAGGTGTGTAGGCACTTAGTTTGTGAAGTTCGACCTGATCACACGTGTTCCACTCATATTTGTATGGTTGAGTGTAGGGGTACCTCGCCACTCATCATAGGCGCCGTTTCTGGGGACTAAGTATTTGTGCACTAAGTAGAACATAAGAGATCATTCACATCGTTGGGACCTTAAACGAACCTTAGGGTTAATTAAATAAAAAAATTTAATATAATGGTTAAATAGCACACCGAATAAGACACCATGTCTTCTTCTTCTTCTCATAAGAGCAACACACCACCTAGGGATAATACAAGAAATAGTCGGCAATCAAAAATACATAACCTAAATCTGCCAGTTCCTCAGCAATACCGAGTGGTATATACCCATCCTGATGAGTATATACCAGATTTTACCTTTATCCTCCATCAAGATGAATAACTGCAATGGAGAGATTTGCATGGTAACATAGTGTTACCTCCAGATTGATCAGTCCCAAACATGCTCCTCCATGCTTTGGCACAGATTGGCATGGCACAGCTCTATGCTGAATATGTTATGGGTGACTTTGACATAAGGGATTATAATCCCACAGATTTACAATGTATGAGGGACTCAAGGTAGGAGAACCAACATACACAGTTGAAGGGCAAAGAGGTCCCGCACATCCTAAGTGAAACTAGAGATGGTGAACCACTCATAACGGGTTCTCTATCAAGAGATGTTCCCCCTCCTAACAAAGGTGAGGAGGTTGGGTATCAGAACTTATGCTCAACGATACACAACCCTGGTTCTAATGCCCGTGAACACCAGTTATTCACTGAGGGAACAAAAACATATAACAAGGATGGGCACTTTGATCGTCATCACGATCAGGGCCATAGTAACAGAAGAGAATTTAGGAAACATCGTCACGGTGATGGTTCTCCTTCTTCTTCCCCTTTATCTCATCACTCACCCTCTCCTTCCACGTATGGGTGCAGTCATAAGGAGGATAATGGTAGAAAAAATGAGAGACCTCGACGAGAGATTTGAGAGAGAGGACAAGGGCATGAATGAATGGAAAGTAGGGAACAACAAAGACATCACAGATGTCATGAAAGAGAGGATCATGACAAACCCCTACTTGCCACCCGAAGCATGCTAAATATAATGAAGGCTGTTAGGATCCCAACAAGGCATTTAATAGATAGTCAGATCAAGCGCTTAGACATGAACAACATCCCACAATTTGAAGGAGGATGCAACGCTGATCTACAACATCATTTACAGGCATTCCACGATGCCTGTGCCTTGTAGAGCATAGAGAATAAGTGGCAAAAACTAAAGTTGTTTCCCAGGACACTCATTAAAGAAGCAAAGAGCTGGTAGTAGTCCTTAGAACCGAAAACCATCAAGAGGTGGAGTACGATGTTAGAACTCTTCAATGATAAGTATCAAACATACTCTAGAGTGTCTATTTGCATAAGCAGATCCAAGGATGGAAGCAAGGTATTGATGAACCCTTGGATGCTACCATGGGCCACTACTACGAATTGTTACATCATTGCTCAGGCCATGGTTACGCTCAGTGGGATCAACTCTGGCACATCGTAGATGGGCTAAGGTATGAGACTAGGAGAACCCTTGGGACTTATGCCCAAGGGCGATTATCAAAACTTAGATCCCATGAAGTTCATCGCTTGTTGGAACAAGTGGCAAAAGAAGAAGGGGAGCTACGAAAAAGGGAAAGTGCAGAAGAATACAAGTATGATCCCTCTCTTCAAAAGAAGGGAGTGAAATGTTGTGATTAAGAGGATGAGTCACCACTTGAAGAGTTGGCGAACAGAAAGACCTTATCACTTCAGAAACTAACAACGGAAATAGCGGCTAAGGTAGATGACGTATGGAGCTCCTTAGACAGTAAAATTGAAATTGTCCTAAAGATTGTAGAGGAGTCTGAGGAAAAAATTAGTGACAAAGGTAAGAGAAAGTGGAGAGATTTAGGCCCTGCACATAACAAGGGTAAGGGAAAAATTACTAACTCCAATGTGGCTATGGATTTGGACACAGATGATGAAGGTGGATGTGAGATCTACCACTATGACCATCCTAAGGGATGTTGTCCGATCATCTCACATCTACAAGAGTCTGGGGTGTATGTGCTCAACCTAAGACTTAATCAACGGCAGACACCCCGAAGGTTACCTTATCCCCAAGGTAACCCAAGGCAGTTTCACCAACCATTAACGTATTATCCAAGTGGAACTCCACCACAACCCATTGGACAACATCAGTAGTGGAAATACCCACAGTCATGGGGGATGCCACCGCCAAAACAAAAGTACCCTTACCAGTAGCCAGACCCATATGGATATTATGTGCAGCAGCTGATTTCTCCAAGTGACTCCATGGGTCACACAACTTCCCAACGTCACTACCAAGTTCAGGAGTACTTTATAAGGACTCCTTCTCCTCCACATCCATACCATTCTCCTAATCCATCTGCACCTCTTCCATTGGTAGTTCCCATAACACCTTTTGCTCCAACAATGCAAGGGGAACGCCCCACTCAACCATAGCAATGTCATGCTACGAGAGCTATAAACATTCAACTTGCTGTTGGTTCTGACAACTGTAAAAAGAAAAGACCTTTCTTCAGAACCAAAAGCCCAGACAAGCTCTCACAACAACAAGTAGTTGAGTCCACAACCACTCCTCCAACATACAAGGCTTCGGAGCTCCCTTCAAACAAAAATCAGAGCTCAACACATACAGTTATGTTAACGCATACCGTAACCAACTAGATCAAGGTAGGCCACCTTCCCAAGAAACTAATTAACCCTGGGAGTCCCTTAATCTATCTACAAGTAGCCGGGAACGTACCACATAAGGTTCTTCTTGACTCAGGTTCTGGAGTCAACTTGATTTCACAAGAAATGTATCAAGCCTAGAACCTGCCCCAACTTAAGAAGAGCAACATTCAACTTGAACTGGCAAACCAGTCCATCACCATTCCCTTAGGATTGGTGGAGGACATCATTACCACTATGTGTGGTTGGTCTTACCCAGCTGACTTCTTGGTGATAGAGGTCAACAACAACGAAGGGAACTTCCCAATTATAATGGGAAGGGCATGGCTAAGCACAATAGATGCATGCCTTAGGATCCGTGATCTTTCCTTGGAAATATCTAAGGTAAATATTTATGGAAAGATCAAGAAGAAGAAGGTTCCGTGCATCACATACAGTGACTCAGAGGGTAATGACATGGAAGAATGTTCAGCATCTCTTCCATGAAATCGGTATGCCCAAGAAATACAAATTCAAAGGTGCCTGTATGTAGCAACCACACCAGTAGTGGAAACCCCGTGGTTGAAAGCGACTAGAAAGAGCAAACCAATATGCATGGAATGAACTGAGGAAACAACTCATGTTAACAATGAAGGCATAGACACATTGGAATATGAGCATCACCAACTTCCACCCCTTAACCTAAAAAAATCAATCGAGAGAAGTTGGGCACTTTTACGAAATTCAAATAGACGCTCATTATTTCGGATCTCTCCCTTTCCATTCAGTCATGGGGGAGATGGACACCTATGATGATCATTGGAGGCCCTAAGTTCTTTTTATTTTTTATTTTACACATTTTTGTTTTACAACTTTCTTTAAATTTTCTTGTTTTTGTTTTACAACATCGTTATACTTTTTCATTTTTTGTGCGTGTGCATGTGTGTGTTCCACCTTGTAAGTTTGTCACCCAATAAGTGTTTGGAATGATGGTATGAACTATTTCTCTATTGATTACTAATGTTTGGTCTTTACCTTTAAGTCATAATGTTGATACTAAGGTATGTTCTTTTGATATGGTAGGCAATGAGTCCACTTCATCCATTCATCCACAATTTTCTATGGTCTCTCTCAACTTGGAAATGTACAGTCTCTTTTTAAATAAGAACTTTAACGAATCGATGACTGGGCATTTCTCAAACTAAGGAAGGATTTAAGGATTGAAAGGGTGTGACTTCAAGGGAACTTGATGCATTTGTGTTGGCCGTTCTCTTGGGTGCTTGGATGTTTTCTTCATGAGTTTTCTTACTGTTCCGATGTTACTTCATTCTTGGGAAGTTGAGCAAATAAAAATAACCAAGTCTTTGCATGGTGTGGTTCCCACACATAAAAAATACAAAACACAAAAACAAAAACAAAAAACAAAAAAAAAAGAAAGAAGAAGAAAAGAAAAGAAAAAAAAAAGAGAAAAGTGAGAATTCAAAGCATACCCCTTAGAAAAAATAATCCCTTGGGCTACAAGCACTGGTTATGGAACTCAAAGTAAAAATGTTCCCTCTAACTAAGGCCCTTCTCGCTTCCCATTCTCTTCTTTTTGTTTCGTTGGAATGGTGGTGGCTCTCGGAGAAGGCATTCTTGTTACTTCAAGGGGATGGATTGGCCAAATGTATTGATGCGAAGTCACTAGATGTGGTTGGTTTGAGGCTGGAGTTGGAATGAGATTTGCTAAGTCACATTAATCATGAAACACACAAGGGGCTATACACCATCTTGTTCTTGGGATTTCATTCCATTCTCTTCTCTCCATCCTTCTCTCCATTGTTCACCTCATTGTCGGTTGTATCATTAGTGTATATTTTGGTAGATGCATTATTTTCTTTTTGGTAAATTCTTGTGGTTAGGACTTTAACTCTTGTTCCAAATGACATTCCTAGAGCCTACGGACTCTTTGAATGTGGGATTGTCAGGGCACTAAGGGCATGAGCCTACTTTGGGGAGGACCCACTGACATTCCTCTTTGGTGCACCAATTAAATTCTTTCCCTTAAAAATTTTCGCAATTGATTTTATTTTGTTCATTTCCATCTTAACATCCACTTCATTGGTGTTATAGTTGCCCCTTTTTATTCATCTTTCTTATTCCTTTTCCTTTTCCATTCTATCGCTACCGGAGGTTCGCGATTAGTCATGGGGGTACAGGGCCCAATTTTTTTGATTTTCTCCTAGCCCCTATACCTTCGGTAGTCCTCATTATTATATCTCTAGATCCATATCAACCATACCACAACTCAGCCAATGGACTTACACCGAAGCAAGGTATTAATTACATGATGATTCATTTACCCTTGCTAATATAAGGTTGTGTTGTGTGTACAGATGACAATCATACAAAAATGGAGGGGATCTGGAGGAACCACTTGGAATGGATCAGTGTTGCAGCAGCTATGCAAGGAGCAAGATTGATGGCATGCTTACCAATGGACAACGAAAGGTGCAATCTAGGCGTTGGCAATAGCAACACCTTTTTTTTCTCTCTCNTGATATCGCGGTCGTCGCGATATTGCATCTCTCTCGATATCTCGTATGCGATATCTCATCGTGCCCCGCAATATCGTGGTGCGCCATCATATCTATAAATAAGAGGCGGCTCTCCCTTGTTTCTCATCCTAGGCTAAACAATAGGGAAACTCTGGCAGATTGATCACTCTAGAGATAGAATATTTTCCATGTGCCCGCAGTAGGAGTCCTAAAGTGNCGATATCGCAGTCGTCGTGATATTGCATCTCTCTCGATATTGCGTATGCGATATCTCATCGTGCCCCGCAATATCGTGGTGCGCCATCNATAATGCTAGGTTAATTTAGACTTAGTTAGTTAGTTAAAGTTAGTAATTAGTCTTCTCAACCCTTCAACTCAATAGCATAGGAGATAAAACATAAAAAGATATAAAAATCATATACCTAAGACTTACTTAACCATACACCATGAAAACTACAAGTAAGTCTTGGAAGACAACAAATAATTAACCTTAAGTGTTCCATGAGGCGTGTAGGCACTTAGTCTACGGAGTTCAACCGGATCGCACGTGTTACACTCGTATTTGTATGGTTGAGTGTAGGGGTACCTCGCCACTCATCACCAATAATATAGCTATACCTTTGTCAAGCTTCATATAAGCTAATCAATCCTTCTGTATTTCCTATGTCTGCCCTTTACAAATCCATGGTATGACTCAACAACATTCTTTGTGTGTTGTTATGCATGGGAAATATCATGGAATGCTTTAGCCCACATCTCTAGAAACAAAATCTTAAAGACAAAGATATGTAATAAAAAAATGGGCAAAGGTTGTATGAGTATGAATATGAACTTTAATGGAATGATACTATGGAATAAAACTCATTAAATTTGTCTTCATTTAACCGCTACTATTTTAAGTATTTAATGAATTTTGAGTTCTCATGAAGCCTATTAATAAATTTTTCTATTTCCACAACAACATCTATAATAGTTTTTTGGTCATTCATAGTATGATTAAGATGCTCAGTCATTGCTTTTCTTTGATTGAAATCTCTAACTTTGATTGCCAATTTCTTCCTCCATGCCCTCCAAACATGTCAAATTCATAAAAAAAATTTTCTTCCAAAAGAAAACTGATTTCATTATCAAATTTAAGCACATGTTAAGATATCCCAAACTAAGGTAGCATGATTTCAAGTTTGTTTTTGAATGCCTTAAAAGTTACCTCACTACATTCATATTTGCATTTAAGTCATCTAGCATGAAAGCATTTACTATCCAATTAGGATCCTTAGAGTTGCCTCTTTGGTATAAGGGTATGCATCTTAATAGACCCCAATAGGACCCAATCCACAACTTCTAAGCAAATCTAGCTTAGAAAATCAGAACAACATAAAATCATGAAGAAAAATTTCCTTTTATTTAGAAAATTATCAAAATACATAGAAAATACATCAAATAAGAGGAGCCAAGCTCAACTCACAACTCTCCCAAGGATCGTAGAGGCCACACTTGTCCTCTCCTAATTCTCAATTGCTCACAATGGAGCTTAAGCTAAAGACAAAATAGTTATAAGAGATTCTCCTAACCTCTCTCAAGTCCTCTCCCTTGCCTATCACTCAACTTCCTTACACAAGCTCTCTTCCCTTAAGAGCTCTCTCTCTTACCCTCTATTGGGATGTTTGGCCTTCAGTGTTTGCACTTTGGCCCTTGGCACTATGGCCCTTCGCACTGTAGTCCTTGTCACTATGGAACTTACAATGTAATTACGTTAATAGTTATAAGAATATGAAAGGTAAAAATCCTAGAAACATTTTCCCAACTCAAGTTTCTTTAAGCTATTTCCATCTTGCTTTGGCTATTTCTTGAATTGGAACAAGAATTTTTGAAAGTTTTCCCATGTGCCTGGGTCATCTCTAGCTTCATGTAGATATCTCCTGTGAAAGCCTTGCTTGTGGGAGAGACATCTTTTATTTTTGGTGGACAACTTTTATGGACTTGAGATGTCTTTACCTCAAGGAAGACATCTCTTTAAGGACATATATCTTTTTGGGGAGACATCTATCCTAAAGGGTCCAATAATAAAAATGCTTGTTTTAATATTGAAAGCCTCTAGATGCCTTCCAAAAGGTCCCCAAAGATCTTGAAACCCCCTAAACTCATCAAAATGAGAAAAAACACCTTGAAACATGACAAAACATCCAAGAATCATCCCCAACAAAATCAACTCAAAAAGACACATAGAATGTAGGGTAGAACAAGGGGATTGGAAGATGTGTCCCTGCACCACTCTTTGATGAAGTTCTGAAAGCCAANTGTGTCCCTGCACCACTCTTTGATGAAGTTCTGAAAGCCAACCGCTTATGTTTGATTATGTGCATCTTGAGGATATCACCCATGAAACTGGAAGTCCATTATAATATGAATTAAAAGGCATTACAATATGAAGATGAAACTACAAAGAAAACCATACATTTGTAATTAGTTAATGTATAATTCTACTATCACACCAAAATTTTTTAAAATGAGATAATAACAACCCTTATTGAAACTTACATCATATTTTTTAGTGTTGAAAGTCGAATCCATTGCAAGGATATAACATTGACATAGAATTATCATCTTTTTGAGCATCAAGGTGATTACAGCTCAATGATCAATGGGACACCTTGTTCTTGGTTCTCTTCTTAGTAGTAAATGAAAAAATCACTAGTCATTTGGTACCATAGCCAGGTATTGATTTTATCATGCTTACTTGTAATTTGGGGTTACATTTTTGCAAATGTTGTAGATGTCTTTTTTAATAAGTAAGATATGCCTCTTTCTTGATAGTCTGAAATTCTATCCTTCTTTAAAAGGATCTTTTATATACCTCTCATAGATGAGATCTATTGGTAATGCTTCTTTATATAAACACATTATCTTTTGACACACCTCATTGGAAATGTGTATGGATTGTGAGTTTCTTTTATCTATCATGGGACTGAGAAATTCCTGATAGTAAGCTCTTGATGTATCAATATGATTCATTTCTTTATATATAATACATGCAGCATGATCAACTCCTCTCATATAGAAAACTATGAAATGACATTGACAAATAGTCTTTCTTCCAGTCTCATGTCTTTTTCTACTTTTCCTGGGTGCTATCCCTATGTTAACATTTGGTCCATACTGGCAATGATAATTGATAAAAAAAAAACATATTCAAACAAAGGTTCTAGTCTTCTAAATTGTGCATCTTTCTACTATAAGACATTGTTACATAAATACGAATTAGTGGTGACTAACTTACATTATGCGATTGGTGTAATGGTTTGCTTGTTAGTGAGTATCCTTTGTCCATTTCTCTTTTTTTTTCATTATATAGAAAAATTCTCAAGAAAAGATCTTATTTTTCTGTTTGCCCTCAATAAAATCATCTACCTTATCTCTATATATCCAAGCAAATGCATCGTTGTAGAAATAAGACCATTGAATATCATCTTTTGAAAAATGTTGTGTTGGAAAATTTTGTATTTCTTACTACCACGCAATTTCCCAAAAATAAGCATTCTCTTATCTTCCTTGCATTCTTCAAATGTTTATTTTTAAGAAGTTGGTGTATTTTTTTCAACAATTAACCCCTTCTATAGAGGGATAGTGCCAAGGAAAAGAAATACAAAGTTTAATAATTCCTAGAATGCATAACTAGATACTAAGAAAAAGTAGTAATGTAAATTCAAAAATTATAGTACCCTATCCCAAAAGTAGCTTTAATAATTAATACACAAAAATATAACTAGAGGAAATACAACCAAAGTAATCTATGAAAAAGTGTTCATGACATTTCAAATAAAAATAGAAAAAATTTAGCAACAGAAAACCTGAAAACCATATATGAAAATAAAATTTTCCAACATAATTAAATCAAAAACTATCAAAGCTAACCCTAGCATGAGAAAAACGATAATAAATTTAGTATTGCGGTGTGGTTTCACTTACCCTTCTGGTCATGGCTATTTCAAATTCTAAACTTTAATTCTTTGAAATGAAACCCTCTACTACGACCTTCATTGCCTTACTTCATGGCATTCTACGACACTACTTCTTGCTGATGTCTACTACGCACCAATGAAAGTGAAAGTGAAATAATGGTCGTGTTGAATTTTTTTTTACATTTTATTCAATGATGCTAGGTGTTATAGATCATATTTTATAGAAAACTAAGAATTACACGTGAAATCTCTTCTCATAGTTTAATTATAATAATGTATCTTGTAATTTTAAGTTGTTACTCGTAGTTTGATATGTTTGCAGTGAGGGCCTATGAGAAGCACTGTCCCTCATTCTAGAAAGTGTGAGCTACTAAGAGTAGCAATTGCATACAAGTTCAGCCAAAATAAAATCTAACCATTTGAAAGCCCAAAAATGCTTGAAATTTACCCCAATTGAAAGGAGCGATTCCTTCTGAAAGAATTTAGTATAGGAACTATGATATGCTATTGATGAGTAGTGAGTAGACGCTACGTCCAACCATATGAATCAAAAACATTTATGCATGATCCAATCAAATTCCAAGGACTTCTAGGTTTCTGCATACACTAGTCTAGGAGGTGAATCAACTATTGCAATCGTTGTCTTTCTAGTTACACTTGTGAGTACAAGGGTATGGTTAAGTATAACTAAGACATATGATTTTTATCATTTTATGTTTTAAGTCACCTAAGGATAAAGAATAAAAGAATAAGGTAATTAATTACTAAATTAATCTAACTAGCTAACTCTTAACTAATCCTTGCATAAGCATCCATTCCCACTTGTCGTACACATCCTAAACACGTATAACACTATTGGGTTACCAAATGTTAAGGGTTATTGATATTACCAAGCGGTACATGTATGCTCAAAGTTATCGTACTTATGTGTTTTAATTAATTGTTATTTAATTTATCTTAATTAATTTTTTAATTACTTAAATATTAAAAGAAATTTCCTAAAATATTAAATGCTTAAAGAAATAATTAAACTAGTCCAAGTGCTGCAAGGTTTGATCAAAATGTTTATCTTTATTGCCACACACATTGAAATGCTTAGGTACAATAGTGCTTGAATAAATATTTGTACACTCTTTGACTCCTACTATGGGCACTTAGAAAATATTCTAACTTTTAAGTGGAAAAACTACTAGAGCTTTGCTACAATGATCTCACGGTTGAGGAGAGCTGGATCGGCAAGTTGGATTTTTAATTCAGCAACTTCTGTTGCCAAGCGTTGACAATTAGCTTGAGTAGCTTCAAGTTTCCCTTCCAAGATGAGGCACTTACCCCTTGCCGAGAGTAGCTCCGACTGGGTTGCAGTGATGTTGTCCGAAAGGTCTAAGACATCTGGAAGCGGTTGCCTAGTTCCCACCAGTCGGTCCAACATTTCTTCATGTTGGGCTACACCGATCCTGCTATGTGAAGTCCCGACGGATGCTTGTACATCTTCGAGTCCATGTACATCTGGTATAGGTGCCGCTGGTGCGTTGAGGGCCATAGCAATCGTGTCAGCAACCACTTTGACCACAAGCTCCTATCCTTGGTGCTACATCACCAGGACTTTCACCCCCTCACCATCTTCCAAGCGTATTGAGAAAGTAGTGGCGTTTTCTAAAATTTCAGGAAATAACTAGTGCATGGATACCATTATCTCCTAGTGCAGGTACCTGCGTTTGGGCGATAGAGAACATTGACCCTGCTCTTTCTAGTAGACTTACTGATCGAGCCACTTGCTCCAGATGGCTCATTACAGGGTGATAGACTAAAGGGTCTTCTCCTCCACCTGTCCTTCCAAATTGCTCTTGTTAGCTCAAGAGTGATTGCCAGATTTCGCATATGTGCTCTATGATGGTTTGTGAACCTGACCTAGTTGTTTGTGTAGGTAATGGAGGCGGTTGCTGCTCCTCCTCGATTTGTGTGGTGGCTGGAGTCCTATCCTTCATCATTTCCTACCATGAGGCAATCAGGGCATGTCGGAGTGTATCATTGGCATACTGTGCTATCCCTGCCCATTTGCATAACTTTCTGATTAGGCAGGGAAAGGGGAGAGCCCACCTTCCATGTTCTCTTTCAGCAAACCTGTTTTTAATTTTCAAGAATAATAATTGTGGAAGGCTCATTGGGAATTTTCCACTTAAGGCGGCACATGCATGAGCGAAGAAGGTAATGATTTTGCTATGTCTCATCGTTGGGTTCAGGCGGTAAGATGTAATTTTTGAATACACCCTCTCCACGATGGTCAGAGTGCCGAACTCTTTGCGATCCATCCCATAGCACCGCCTGATCCACTCCCCTTTTACCTCGGGATCTACTTGCTTCGAGATCTCTGCCACATCAGCTCTGATCTCTGGCAACCCCAAAGCTTGTGTGATTGCTTCTGCAGAGTAAGAGACATAGATGTCCTTGATTCTTACTCTGGATCTCGGTTGCCGATTTGTCTAGAAGAGATAAGTTTCTCCTAAGTACCATTCACCACTTGATGTGATGATTGACCACATAGGAGAATTTTGCAATTGAAGCTTCACATCTTCTGGTGCATTCTCGAGAAATGGTCCAAAGTTTAACTCTTGCAGGACCATTCATTGCACTTCTCATGGCTTGATAACATCAAGACATGCCTGGGTCAAGGTGACCTCAAGCCATGGCATTATCCCTGGAGTTTCATCCCCTTGCAATTACTCACTAGGAATGTCCTCTTCAGGAATCTGATGGACAGATTCCAGATCAGGTCCTTCGCGGAGAGGGCCAATTGCATGAGAGCCCTTTGCATGCTTTGGGTGCTGCACACCTCGTCCCCTTCCCATTCGTGGATGCTTGTCCCTAGGTTGTGATGGTCCTTCTCCCATTGGATGTCTTGGTTTTGGTGCCATCTACAATCAACCATAACCACTAATTAGATTATGCATAAGCTGCTCAAAATGGCCCTCATACACCTTCTCAGTTTGACTAAGTTATGGTGTTAGCACATGCATCCCATTAAATTCGCTGGAGTATTAGTTGATGGGTTAGAACCAAAAACAATAAGGGATAAGTTGAAGTTTAACTATTGTTTTTATTTCTTCCCGTAAGAGGTGTAAAGTCTTAATCAATTAATTAATTTTTAGTAGGCCTCACCCCCCCACGACTGAGAGCATACCTCTGGTTGCTAAAGAGGGGAAGGATAGGTAGATTAGAACATGCGGTAGACAACGTAAGTGTTTGGAAGAAGAGTTGACGCAGAAAAAATGAAAAATCTCCCCCCAATTTATTTGCAGAATGAGCAAAATGTTATGTGCAATGGGGGTATATATAAGGTTTTTGCGCTGCATCAATGGGCTGCATATATGCAGGGGGCTGCATATAAGTAGGGGATTGTACTTGTTGACCAGCATTGACCCAACAAAAGAAAGCCCAAAAAATCGATAAAAAACACCAAATTGGGGTGGTTGAAGAGCGTGAGAGACCAAGAACCAGGCTGAGAGAAAGGGGAAGGTAAGTAGGGCACAAAGGAGAGTCAAAAAGCAGGAGAGTGTGGTGAAAAATAACTCCATGGAGAAGAAGTTGAGTGATGCGTATCATGAAAAAAATCAACCAACGAAATCAAAAGGATGGGAGGCTAACAAACGAGACTAGGAATATGCAAGTGGGTCCTCCCCATAGTAGGCGATAGCCTTAGTAGTCCTTGCATATCCTCAACACCGGAGTCCATGGGCCTCAGGGCCAAGAAATGGTGATCGCAAGTTAATACTCCCATCCATGACAACCTGCCAAGGCATGAGAAGTTCATGGAAATCACAACAAATGTTCAAAACATAAGACAGATAGTGAAGTGAGTCATGGAGAGAAATGGGTGAAGAGAGAGGCGAGAGAATTGGAATTCCGATCATTGGTCACATGAAACCCCATGTGAAGTTGTGGTTAAGTGACCCGGTAGGACCTTTCCTAAGTTCAGACCCAAAACCAACCACATACAATGGCATCGCAGCAACATGCGAAGCCTCGTCCATCTTCTAGGTATACAAGAATGCACCCATAGAGAACCACCACTCCAACAGGTGTGAGAGAAAGGAAGTGAAATAGGACTAAGTTTGAGGGGATGGAGTGACTCCCATAACTAGTTGTCATGACCTGTGAGAGACGGTCTAAGGGGTGTGCTTTGAATTTCCACAAACTTAGGTTTTTATTTTTTTTCTTGTTATTTCATGGGAACCACACCATGCAAAGACCCATGCTTGGTTGCATGCATTTGACCAAGGGGTGCACTTTGAATCCTCATGATTTTTGTTGTTTTTTTTTTAATATTTTTTGAATTTTTGCAATGAGGACCACACCATGCAAGGTTGAATTACCTAGAAGCTTCCTTGTAGAGAAGAACGTGAAGTGGTAAGAAATCCGTAACAACACACCGGCAACCTAGGGGACAGAAGAGGACAACAAATGTTGCATTCCCCTTGAAGTCACACCCGATTCAAACCATTGGATCATCTCTGAGTTTGGGAACTACACAAGTCACACATTAATTAAAATGTTTGTAGGTGAAGGGGATGCATGTTTCCAAAGGAAGGAAAACCATGGAGTGGGTGAATGGGTGGATGATGTGGACTCACTACCAATTTTATGAAATGAAAATAGACATAAAGTCTAAGAACAACAATGCGAGGGTGGGAGTGAGATAAACTAGGTGGACCATTTCATGCGACCCATCACAATGAAAACCATCTACACCATACTTGATGATAATAACACGACTTATTAGCAAACACTTGGAAATTAAACATAGACATGCATAAATGAGCAACGAAGAAATGGAAAAGTAATTAAAGAAAGGAAAATTGAGTAAGAATTGGCAAACGTATGAACGATGTTGAAAAGAAAAAGGTGTAAAAAAAAAATTTCAAAAACAATGGGAAGCTTGGTAGAATGGATAAGCATGGAGGACGATCTCCCCCACGATTGGGCAGAAAGGAAGAGATGCAAAAAATGGAACGAGGCTGTCCCGGTGATGATGAAGTGATAGCACTGGTTAGGTGGAGTTCATGGAAAGGTTTTAATTGTTTCTGATTGACCAACTGCATTCTAGTGGGGTCTTCAGGTTTGTGTATAAGAAAGACCCCGAATGGGAAAGTTTTGGAGACAATGTAAGGTCCCTCCCACAGTGTTTGAAACTTGGTTGGTTGTGGTACATGTGTGGGGTTCTAGTAAAGCACCTTATCTCCACGTCTAAATGTTACCTTCCGAATCCTAAGATCATGAAATTTTTTATCATAATCCTTGTGGATCTCATTTGAAGACAGGGCCACTAATCGATTCTCATCTAGCATATTTAGGTTGATAAGTCATTCGTGTTGTGCTAGTGATAGGTCAAGACCTAAGTCACTGGCTGTGATAGTGTCCAGAGTTCTACTTGGATTGGGAGTTTCGATAGCTTACCGTACACTAACTCATAGGGAGAGTAACCTATAGGAAGTTTCCAAGTGGAGCGATAGGCCCAGAGGGCATTGTTAAGTTTGGCGCTCCAGTCCCTCCTATATTTACTGATGGTTTGAGTGAGGATTCTGGTGATCTCCCTATTGGTGACTTTAGCCTTCCTGTTGGCTTGGGGGTGATATTGTGTTGTAAATTTATGGGTAACCCCCAAGTGTTGCATGAGTTTATGAAAGGTGACGCCTATGAAATGCATTTCATTATCTGAGATGAGTGCACATGGCACTCCAAACCTATTAACAATTTGTTGTTGGACAAATCGTGCGACAGTGTTGGAGGAATAGTCAACGATGGCTACCGCCTCTGCCCACTTTGTGCAGTAGTTCACAGCCATGATGATATACGTCTTTCCGTTGGACAAGGGTGTGATGGGACCCATGAAGTTGATATCCCAAACGTCGAAGGGTTCCAGTGGTTGGATCCATTGTTGAGGTCCCTCTATTCATGCAGTCATCCCACCATCTCTTTAGCATTGTTCACAGGAGTAGGTTAACCATTATACGTCCCTAAAAATTGTAGGCCAGTAATATCCTGCAAGCAGGATCTTAATGGCCATGCGTCATCCAGCATAGTGGCCCCCAAAAGGTCCCTCATGAGCATCTTGGAGGACATACAATGTATCATCATCAGGGACACACCATCAAACTAGGCCATCTACACACACCTTATAGAGGTGGCCATTGATTTCCATGAAGCGCTTGGTCTTATGGAGAAACTGTTGTTTCTACCTATGGTCCTACTCCTTTGGAAATTCCTGGGTTGTGAGATAGGTGAGGACGTGGCTGAACCAAGGTGATTCTTTGGGCACCTACGTATCGACCGCTCCTGCAAAGAGAAGTTTATTTGGAAATTGGTCGGAGAGTGGTTCCTCCTCTTCTGTGTTATCCCATCATAACCGAGATAAGTGGTTAGCGATCACATTCTCAGTTCCCTTCCAATCTATCATAGTGAGGTAAAATTCTTGAAGAATCACCAGCCACCATATGATACGGAGGCTTACTGTTGGTTTGTTCATCAAGAACCGAATGGAACTATGGTCGGTATGCACGAACACCTTGTACCTGAGCACATAGTGTTGAAATTTTCCAAGGCAAACACCACCGCTATCAACTCCTTTTCGATGGTGGTGTAGTTAAGCTGAGCACCCATAATGCTATGGCTTGCACAGTGGATATAGTATGGGCATTTTTGATTGTTCCACTATGTAAGCACGACTCCTAATACATAATTGGATGCATCCGTCATGATGTGGAAGGGCTTGGACCAATTAGGTGCCCATAGAACTAGAGTCTCTACAAGTTTCTATTTAAGCATTTGGAATGCAAATTTACATTCCCTGGTCCAGACAAATGGAGCATCCTTCTTTGTGAGTTCTACCAACGGCTTAGCAATCTTCGCGAAATTTTCAATGAAGCGTCAGTAGTAACCGGTGTGGCCAAGGAATGACCGAACATCTTTTACAGTGTTTGGTTGCTTGGTAATTCCTTGGATGACCCTGATTTTTTTAGGATCCACACTAATCCTTGTTTGTAAAATATGGTGCCCTAGCACAATGCCCTCTTAGACCATTAAGTGGATTTTCTGCCAGTTGAGTTGTAGATTAGTTTCCACATATATTTTTAGAACTTGCTCAAGGCGGTCCAAAGGTTAATCAAACATGGCCCCATAGGTAGAGAAGTCATCCATGAGGACTTCTACCCCATTGCCAATTTGCTACTGGAAGATGCTAAGGACAAGCCGTTGGAAAGTGGCAGGCACATTACATAGGCCAAAAGCCATATTTTTGTATGTGAAAGTCCCCCAGGGACTTGTGAAGGTTGTCTTGTCCTGGTCTTCTAGCTTAATTTGGATTTTGTTATAGCCACTATAACCATCCAAAAAGTTGTAATAACAATGCCCCACAATGGTATTCAACACTTGGTCCACAAATGGGAGCGGGAAGTGATCTTTGAAGGTAGCCATGTTGAGCAATTGGAAATCTATACAGACCTTCCATTTGCCACCCTTATTTGGCACAATAATGAGTGGACTAACCCATTCTCTATCAGCAATAGAGTAGATGAACCCCACTTTTAGCAACTGCTCGATTTCATCTTTGATGACCTACTTCAATTTGGGGTTCAATTACCTTTGTGGTTGTCTTTGTGGCTTCATGGAGGGATCGATATAAATCCAATGTTGGAAAACCTTGGGATCCACTCCTATTCATTCAAGATATGACCATGCAAAAGAAGCTTCCCATTTGTTCACCACCTTCAGTAACTTTCTCTTTTGTTCAAGAGCAAGGGTGGCATTGATAATCACCAGTTTCCCATTCTGCAAAAATGCATATTCTAGGTGGGCTAGTAAGGGTTTGAGTTCCAAGGGCTCTTGCTTAAAACTTTTAGGGATTTGCAACTTTCCCTAATTATCATCTTCATCAACAGTGGATACTTGTTGATGAACCTCTTCTAAATGATCCATGCTTTCTATGTAGACGTGTACGAGCCCCTCAGATGGTTCCATGCATAGAGTGCTGCTATCAGGATCAACAGTCAGCCACTAGGTGCCTTCTTGAGTTGTGGCTTCTACGTACAGCATTGTTGGACTTGCAATTCCTTGGTACACCGACTACATGCTTGAATAGATGTCCGCTTAGTGGACCATAGCTGCTGCACATAGTTTCACCTAGAGCCACTGTACATGATGCATGGAACTCGCTTCTTCTCGATCTTCCCAAAAATATTTTCCTTTGAAATTTCAAGGGAAAGATCTCAGAGTCTTAGTCTTGCATCCACCATGCTCAGCTAGGCTCTTCCCATTATGATTGGAAAGTTTCCTTTGAAATTATCAACACGGATGACAAGGAAATTAGTAGGATAGGACCACCCACAAATGGTGGTCATAATGTCCTCCACTAATCCCAAGGGAATAGTAATGGATTGGTCTGCCAGCTTGAGCTGAATGTTGCTCTTCTTTAACGGTGGCAGGTTCCAATTCTTGTACATGTCATGTGAAATTAAGTTGACTCTTGACCTCAAATCTAGAAGGCTTTACATGGCTCATTTCCTACCACCTGAAGATAAATGAGGGGGCTTCCCAGATTAGTCAATTTTCAAGGAAGATGACCCACCTTTATCTAGTCAGTCACTGTGTGTGTGAGCATGACCATTTGTACATTGGAGAGCGTTCAGTTTGAAGGCTGCTCGAAGGGTGGAACAGTGGAGGTGATTTGAGGTTTAAAGGCACTAGCCACAAGTGTGTGTGAGGGTATGTTTAGGTAATTGGGCTGGAAAAAAGGATGTTTTCATGGCTTCACTTCTGGTCCACTAAGCTAAGGAGCTGGTTGTAGGTTGATAGCCCTCGTAGCGTTGTGTTGCTATGGCTATGGTGGGATTTTCCCCTACATAGGTGGAGTAGGTGGTAACTAAGTGGGGTGTTGCTGAGTAGGGACGATAGGAGAAGGTGATGGAGGATAGTAAAGATGTGGGCCTTCCCCCTGGGTAATAGAGACTATGGTCAAAAATATTCCGGGGGGTGGTAGTAATTCTGAAAGGTTGCATGACTGGAAGAGTCCGGTGGAGAGACTGGTTGCTAAACGTAGTACCCATAGGTATTTGGCTATTGGTAAGGGTAATACTGCCTTGGAGGTGGCATTCCCCATGCTTATGGATGCTTTCACTGCTGAAAGTGTTCATAAGGTTGCAGTGGTGCTCAACTTGGATAATATCCTTGCTGCTGGTGGAATTGCCTAGGATTGCCTTGTGGGTAAGGCACCCTTCGGGGTGTTTGCTTCTTTGCCAAGCGAAGATTCAACGCATACACCCCAAACTTTTGTAGATGTGACACAATGGGACAACACCCCTTAGGATGTTCATATTGGCATATGTCACATTAATTATCAGGATGTTCAGCTATATAGAAACAACCTGTTCTATTATAGAAATTTCAAAGTCTACAACCTGTTCTACTATAGAAACTTTGCCCTTACCCTTATGGTGGGCACGTTCAACTTCCTTCTTCCTATGTCGATCATGATCATTACCTTGCTCTCTGGAGTCCTCTGTGATTTTTAGGACACTTTGAAATTTTTCATCCAAAGAGTTCCACATCTTGTCAACCTTTGTCGATATTTCAGAGGAAAATTCCTATACGGGCAAGGTTTTTCGATTCACCACTACATCCAGTGGTGATTCCTCCTCATCATCACAAAATCAGACCTCCCTCTTTCTAATGGAGGGATCCTGATTAAACTCCTTTGCACTCTCCTTCTTTCTAAGTTCCCCCTCTTCTTTAGCCACTTACTCAATTAGGTGCTGCAATTGATGGGCCCCTAATTTTGATAGTCGCCCCTAGGCATACACACCAAGGGTCTAAACTCGATGAAGGTAGAGGGGAGTGAGAGGATGGAGAAGAGGGAGAGGAACAATCACCGCCCTAGTGTCGATCTCCCCCTCTGCTCTGATGATGGCCTCGATCTTCCTGCCCATCTTTGCTTGTGTCGTGACTTCTCCTACATGATCCTCCATCCTCTTGGGGATCTCAGTCACTTGATTGCTTATTTTGGATGATGGACTGAATGATCTGATACCCCAGAGGAAGTTCAGCTGAATGGGAATCGTGAAAGATAGGCTCCCCATCATCCTACAGTCCTTGCAAGAATAAGGGGTTACTGAACTATTTCCCCTTTACGTGTTCATACTATTTTTCCTACTACTAGTCTTATACCTGTTGGGCCTTAGTGGGACAATAGTCCCAGTAGTCATGGTCCTCCATGACGTACTCCACAACGTGGTCCTGGGTGCCTAGTTTGGCAAGATTGTGTAACAGCATTCCAGGAGTCGATTGATCAGGCGGTAGTATGATGTTTCTTTCCATGTCCCGCCAGTGTAGGTGTTCATCTTGATGTAGGATGAAGGTGAAATTGGGGATATATTCCTCTGGATGCGTGTATACCACCCGACATTCTTGTGGCACGAGTGGGTTGGATCCATCTTGCCTGTGAGAAGAAGACATGTTGGATATTAGATGATTCACTAATTGGTGTACGTTACTTTTTACTTAGTCCACTTAGTATGCATAGATTTTACTATCCTAGGTCCATTCCAATGATGTGAATGATAATTTTGATAAGGTTAAATGGTGCATGTAAGACTAACAGTCCCTAGCAATGGTGCCAATGATGAGCGGCTAGGTACCCCTATGCCCAACCATGCGAATCATGGGCATTCACATGTGACTCGGTCAAATTTCGTAGATTGTAAGCACTTTGCATACACTAGACCTTAACCAGAAAAACCTTGTGTTAGAATGATCATTATCTTCCCAACCTCACTTGTGAGGTTTTGATTGCGATGGTTAAGTGAGATTGAAGCAACTGATTTTTATGGCTTTTTCACTTTATCTCCTAGCGTCTAATTCTTAGAATGGAAAGTAAGGAATGGAATATTACGTAATCTATAATTATCTTAATCTATATCTTAACTTTTCCTAGCATAAGTATCTGATCCCATCTTCTATGCACATCCTAACCACTACTGAGTTACCAAACATTAAGCGTCGTTGGGTTGCCAAGTGTTGGATTTACGTTCGAGATGGTCGTACTTATGGTTTCTATGAACTATAAAAGAGCAATAGCGATTAAAATAATAACAACAGAAACTTAAGGAATTATTAAAGCATAGAAATATTAAACTATTAAATGCATCAAATGACTAAGTCCAATTGCTGCAAGGAATGCTTGAAAAGCTCATCTTTATTTTTGTTCACACCAATGGGCTCAGGTACATCAACGCTCGAATAAAGAGCTAGACATCTTTCTTACACCTATTGTGGGCACATGGAAAATATTCTAACTCTCACGGAAACAAACTGCAAGATCTTCGCTACAACTACCAAAAAGATACCTAAGTGTGGCAGGAGCCCACTTATTTATGGGCTGAAACAGGCTCCGCGTAAACGGGGCCATGTCGATGCATGGAGGGAAGCGTCGATGGGGCTTCATTGACACAGCTATGTATACGGGGCCCCGTATATGCAGCCTGGTCGATGCATTAACTGTTTAGTGCTTCATCACCTTGTTACGTGCATATTCTACTTCTCTCTTTTTTTTCTTTTCCTATTCACTACCTTTCTCTCTAGACTCCTCTACTATTTTGAGAATAGTTTGAAATCTATCATCAAGGGAGTCCCACTTTTAGTCCACCTTTGCTGATACTTTCGATGCAAGTTTTTGAATGGGCAAAGTTTTCCTATTCACCATCTCTTCAAGTGGTGACTCTTCTTCATCCTCATAAAATCTTACATCCTTCTTTTGGAGGGAAGGATCTCTGTTATATTCCTCCGCACTTTCTCTTTTCTATTACTCACCTTCCTCTTTAGCAACTTGCTCCAATAATCTTTGAACTTGATGGGTCCTAAGCTCAGATAGTCTTCCTTGGGCATAAGTCCCAAGGGTTCTTCACGTTTCATGCCTAAGCCCATCTATGAGATGGTGTAGTTGTTTCCTCTGAGAATAACCATGGCCAGGATAATGATGTAACAATGCATAATATCGGCCCATGGAAACATTCAAGGGTTCATGTCCTCCTTATTTCCAGCCTTAGATTTTCTTTTGTAGGTTGGACACTCAAGAATACATTTGGTACTTATCATTGAACAATTCTAACATGGTACTCCACCTACAAATGGATTTTGGTTCTAAGGACCAGTACCAGCTTTCCACTTCTATGATTAGCATTTTTGGAAACAACTTTAATTTTTTCCATTCGTTTTCTATGTTTTGTAAGGCACATGCATCATGAAATGCTTGTAGATGATTTTGAGGATCAGCGTTGTATCCCCCTTCAAATCGTGGGATATTGTTCATGTCTAATCTCTTGATCCTACTATCCTTTTTGTGCCTTGTTAGGATCCTAACGGCCTCAATTATGTCTAATATACTTCAAGTAGTGAGTAGGGGTTCATCATGATCATCTTGTCTATGGCATCTATGATGCCCATGTTGTTCCCTACTCTCCCTTCTTTCACGGTGTGTTTCTCTAGAGTGCTCTCATCCCCTTTCTTGACTATTTTATTTATAACTCTGATTTTGCCTACCCTTATCCTCATGGTATTTTTCTTTGTGACTGCATCCAGATCCTAAAGGAGAGGATGAAGGAGATGATTAGGGTGAAGAAGAAGGAGGACCATCACCATGTTAGTGCTTTCTTCCTTCTCTTTGGTGGTGGCAACCTTGATCACTGTTACGATTGAAATGTCCATCTTTGTCATGTGTTCGTGTTCCTTTTTCAGACCCTTTATGTTTGTCAGTACCAAAATCCAGGTTATGGATAGTTGAGTAAAGATTATGATACACAACCCCTTTATCGAAGTCAATGGGAGGAACATCATTGTGTGGGCGACTCCCTGAGGCAGGCTCACCATCCTCATTTTCACTTAGGACATGTGGGACACTTTGCGATAACTTTCCTTTCATGGATTGATGACATCTCTCTTGTTGTAAATCCCTTTGATGTTGTGCCTCCATGGGTCGATACTCTCTCGAGTCATGATCATGCACAACGTACTTTGCCTGTAAGTGCTGCATATCAATTCGTGTGAGATCACAAAGAAGCATGCTTGAGACTAAGCGATCAATAGGTAACACTATGTTCATCTTAGTGGAGGATAAAGGTAAAGTTTGGTATATACTCATCAGGATGAACATATACCACGTGACACTGTTGAGGGACTGGTAGATTTTCATGTGTACTACACCTCCGATTATTCCCTGTATCAAACCTAGGCAGTGAAACACTTTCGTACAAAGAAGGAGACATGATTATCTATTCAGTGTGCAATGTATTATATTATTATTTTTTCCTTGTAATCAACCCTAAGGATTCATTCCAATAATGAGAAAGATTTCCTAAGTTCTAATTAGTGCACAAACAACAAAGTCCCTGACAATGGTGCTAATGATGAGCGGTGAGGTATCCCTACGCTCAACCATATGAATACGAGCGTACACGCACAATCTGGTCAAGTTCCAAAGACTAAGTGCTTACGCACCTTTGTGGAACAAGGATGGGTTAGTTAATCGTTGTCTTCCCAAGCTTACTTGTATAGCACGATTGTATTGTTAAGTAAACTTGAGGTACATGATTTTTATAGTTTTTATGTCCTAGTGCTACAAAGGGAGGAGAGAGATAACTAAGTAACTAATTTTAATTTAACTACCCAACTATGCTTTAACTAGTCCTAACACTAGCATCCATTCTCACTTACCGTACACATCCTGAACCAATGCAACACTACTGGGATTACCAAATGTTAATCGTTATTGGGTGACCAAGTGTTACATGCATGCTCAAAGTGATCGTACTGAGTGTGCTTACTCAGGAGAGTTGCAAGGTGAGAGAGAGAACATTAATTAATTAAGGAAAGCATTAAGTAATAGTAATTAACATCAATTAATCTATTCTAAATGTTGCAAGGTTTATCACAAAGTTCATCTTTATTGCTGTACACAAGGTATGCTCAGGTACACAATGCTTGAATAAAGATCTATTCACTTTATGACTCCTATTGCGGGCACTCAAAAATAATTCTATCTCTAGAAAGGAAAAAAGGAAAGATTTTGGGTAAGGGACTAAGACTAACTATGCCAACCAAGTGCACATGCCTCTTATTTATAAGAAATGAGGTAGGCCCTGATATCGCATACTCGATATCGCATGGAAGGCTCCAATATTGTGTACCCGATATCGTGGCTCATCACTTCATAAGGTAATAAAGTTAAAGGTTATTCTGTCTCTGCCATTTTTGATGATAAACTCCTTTGGCTAGCAAATTCAATCTTTTTTTATCCTATTTCTAATAGAGGAAATATGCATGCAAATCAATGGTTTACTTGGAGCAATCATAGCTCTAGTCATGTTAGTATCATTTCTAGAATGAATAGAGTTTTCATATCCACTACAATAGTTTGCAAACTAGATTCTTACAATAAGCCTTCTATTTATGCTCTTTCTCAATACAATTTATCATATTGTGTCCCTATTATTTGTCATTTAACAAATGATCAGGTGAAGCAACTAGTTTGAATAAGGATTCCATTTTTAATATGTCGTTTCTATTGAATGATGCTTGTTGCAGTCTTATACAATAATCTTTAAATATTAGCTTAAGCTTAGAGATGAAAATGGCTAAATTACTTGTTGGACTGAGGCTATAGAAATAATAACCAAGCTATGCAAGTACTTGTGAAGGAAATTCAAATTAAAAAGAATACAACTAAGGATAGATGTTGAGCATAATGCTCAATGTATCACTCAACAACTTGGTCATTGTCTTGGAGATGTTGTTCTCCAATAAGAGATGGCTTAGGCAACATTTATTCTAGTTGTTTTGGATATTTCGTATGCCCAAAGTGCATAATTGAAAGCTCAAATTAAGTGGATTTGTATTAGAGACAAACTTGTTAAATTTTTTTTTTTAATTATCGTAAAGGTAAACCTCCTCCTAAGAAGGTTGATTCTATTTTGATTAATAGTTTAGTTGTTAACCAAGATGATGATATTCATGAACATTTCTACTACTTTTATAAACAACCCTTTTTCTCTAAAAGTGTGAACCTATAGAAAGTGGATGTCATTTTATAGAAAATTCCAATTCATAATATTGGTATTATGCCTAAGACTCTTATTTCTTTGGAAGACCTCACAAATACAATGATGTCTATGCCCAATGAAAAAGTTCCATGAATAGATGGTTTTTTGGTTGAGTTTTATAAGCTTTTTTAGCCTTAGAAGAAGTTTGAATTTTATGCCATGTATAAGAAGGTTGTTTGTAGAGGATCCCTTTGATAAATTCTCAATAGCGATATTATTAAACTATTGCCAAAGGAAGGAGATCTTTATTTGATGAAGAGTTTCTGCCCCATCATACTACTTGGAACTACATATAAAATTATTGCTAAAGTTATAGCTTCCAAGATTAAGTAGCATATTGCCAAAGTTAATCAAGAAAAATTAGGTTTTTTCCCTAGAAGATACATTCTAGGCAATGTTCTAATACCCACTAAAGCTTTGAATAGGATTGAATAATCTAGGTAACATTACTTTTTCCTTAAATTGAACTTTGCTAAGCATATGATTGAATTGAATGACCTTTTGTTCTTAGAATTCTTAAGCATATGTAAGTGGAGAGCTCCTTTATTTGTCGTGTTTCACTTCTTTTTGGAAATGCTTTAACAAAAATATTTATTAATGGGGAATTATCTAATGCATTCTTTTTGCATAGATCCATCAGGCAAGGTTGTCTGCTTCCCCCGCCCCCGCCCTCGTCCCCCCCCCCTTATTTTATTTATTATTGCAACTAGTGTGTTGGGCTCTACCTTTAATTTTGAGTCTAAAATGAACAATATTCATGATGTATCTCATCCTCTCAATTTTGGTTGCACCAATATTAGCTAGTTTATAGATGGGACCTTTTTAATGCTACAAGAATATCAATCAAAGATTCAAAAACCCATCAATATTATTCAAACTTACTATGATGCCTCTATCTCAAGAATCAACTAGGAAAAGCCTAGTGGAATCAAATCTTCTTTTAGACCTCTTAATCCTAGTATCTAGAATATTGCCTTGATATGGATAGAACCATATGAGACCTTTAAACTTCCTAGAATACCTCTTACTGTTATTGCTAACATTTCACAGTTATGAGATTCTATTGTACGAAATGTTATGCAAAAAATAGAAAAGTGATTGAAAAAGCATCTTTCTCTTCCTACAAAAATCATTGTTGCAAAGCACATCCTTTCTTCTACTCATGCTTACAACTCATATTTTTTAGTGCAAACAAATGCAACTATATGAAGATTGAAAGAATTATTAAGAGTTTTAAATGAATAAATAATAATGCTGGTAATGGTTTTTCTTGAGTTAAGTGGAATATTTGTACTCTTCCTAAAGAGGAAGGTGTCCTTGGAATTGGTAGCCTTTATGACCTATCTTTGGCTCCTTCTGCAAAATTGATTCTTGGGGAAATGAATGACATGGAGAGTTGGAAGAAGCTAGCTAGACTTCATTTTCAGAAAATAGGTAACACTCTTTCTCTTTCTCATTTATCTTGACTAAACTAAGTTGTTTTTAAAGTTCCCTTAAAAATTAAAGGCTCAATGTTCCTCTAAGCTATATGGTGAAAATGACAGGTTGTTTCAAATTTTTTAAGTTGATCTCCTAAGTATGTTAATTTTTGTATGCTTTAGTCACATTCATTATGGTGGTCTATAACTATTGCCCCTACCTTTCATGAATTTTAAAAATCTTCTATGAGGATTTTTAAGTTATTTCTAGTTCAAAGTTGGAAGGATGTTTTGGGTGAAGTAAGGATTATGCAAGCGGAGAAATTTATTCACAAGTGTCTAGCTCTCAAAAACTATTATTCCTTTTTACATTTAATCGTTTCAATTATCATCATCATTTTGTGTAGCAACATATGAAAATTATAACTTATTTTTAGAGATTTATAGATCAAAAACATAAATTGATAAGTAGAAATAATAAATTTGGTAAAATTTAATGATTCAATATTGATGAGTGAAGAGGTACCCCTACACTCAACCATACAAATATGAGCATTTCACATGTGATTCGGTTGAACTCTGCAGAAGGACTAGTTGTGGTATCTAAATAGTTATCCTTAGGTCGCAGTTCGCTATCTTCCCATCTAGACTAGTGTTAACTTTGTCACGTACGGTTTAGTCCAGAATGAGGTGTATGATGTGTTCCTATACTAATGCTACTCCTGGGTGTAATGGAAAATGATATTAGCTAAGCTAAGGGAGAGAGGGTGAAAGAGAATCTAAGCTAGCCTAAGTGTGATGAGCATCCATTCCTCAATCATTCGTACACATCTTGGACCTCATGCACAACTACCACTAGGATTACCAAGCACAGATCCTAGGTACGCTATTGGGTTACCAAGTAGTCACACTTAAATGCTTATAATCAAGTCATACTTATTCTGCATTTAATAGGAGTTTAGGGTGAAGAGATATTAACTAAGAAAGTGGTAAATAACAATTAAATAAATAATTAAACTAAGTGAATGCTACAATGATGAAGTAATCTCGATCTTTATTTCCGGTCATGTACATGTCCAAGTACATCACACTCGAATAAGGATGCCGTACAATTACAATCACCACACTACGAGCATGCACTGGGGGGAAAGGGTTGAGAAAGAACTACTAAAAACTAAACACTTAAACTTATCGAAAACTAATGCCTGTTGGAATTGTCTACCTCTTATTTATAGATGAGGAGATAGGCTGCAATATCATGTACATGATATCACATACACAATATCGCGGTTGACTAAAATGGTAACTCATCATACCCCCACGACTGAATTAAAACTTGTCCTCGAGTTACAATGAGAACAAGCTCCATTGATTACACAGTGGATAGGTATGGGATTATTGAATGGTGAGAATGGTTTTATGTCGTAGTGTGGAATCAAAACAAAATTGAGACACAACACAAAGAATGTGAAAAGAAATCCTACAGCTACAAAATTGGTGGAACTCATATAGTTCCTGGTGGCGGTGGCTCCTCCATAGGTGCTTTCCCCTTATCCTATGCTCCAGGTTTTGAGACTTGATGGTGTTGAAGTATGGCTTGGAGTTTCTCCTCTTCAATTTGGGGATCCTGTGACATCCATGCTAATGTTTCGACGTTTGATGGAGTTAGCACCTCCCATGGACAAGGTAGTTATGGAAACATTTGATTTTCCTTGACATACCAAGCTGAAACACCCGTCGTTCCTCCTCGTAGGCTCTGGTCTTGTCTTTATATTCTTGAAATTCTACAAGCCATCGAGCCAGATCTATTGTGACACATTTTTGTCCTTGGTAGCTTGCTTTTACCACCTCAAGTTTAGAATTTGCAATCTCCAGTTTTTGCAATATCTTCTTGCATTCTGCAAAATCTGTTTCATATTTGCTGTAGGTGGTAGCTACCTATTGTTCAAGCTCTTTCCTCGGGTGCCCTACTATTAACAGGGCAAGGTTGGCATATCGCAGGTTTGCCAACTCCATGTATTCTATCAGATCCTGAATTTGCAAGTCTCGATTCTTAACTTTTGCTTGGTGGGCTAAGGCATATGTCTCCAATATGGCCCACCAGTCTGTGTCAAGCATTGATAGCATTGATGTTAGTCTTGGCCATATGGATCTCCTTTTCAAAGATCTATTTGTACATCCCCACCTAGTCTCGGAAGTGCTCCTTTAGCTTTTCATGCCATTTAGCCTCATTTTTCCACGTGCTTATTTCGATAGCTATCTTTTGGTGGATAGTGCATACCTCCTTCATTGAGAGGGTTCGATTCTCCCTAGCTAAATGGCTCATGTCTTGATTGACCTGGATGAATTGTTCTTGCAACTGATGAAAGTATTCTTCAAGAACATTCTTTTTCTTCTTCACAGAGGTCAACCAAAGGTTGTCAGTAACAAGCTACTTGTTTTCCTCTTGTAAGGCCTTGAGTGCCTTGGTATGCACATGAGTTTGCACCTGTACTGTAGAGGCATCCCAAATAGCCTTCTCTTTTTCTTCTGCCACCTTCTTATTCTCCATTAGTAGCTTGGTTAGTTGCTTTATTTTGAAATTTTCCAGCTGGTCTATGGGAACAAATTGCAATGGGTCCTGCTATGCTGCTTGTAGGGCCACGAGCTTTTCTTGCAATTTTTGCACCTCTGCTTCAGCATGCTCGGCCCTCACCTCTGTCAAGACCAGCTTCCCTTTAGTGGAAATGAGGTTTGACTGAATTGCTATAACATCTTGAGGATGTCAAATAGAGACATCATTACTTGTCCTATTTGTAGTAATCGATCAAGCGCATCCTCATGTTCCGCAGGAGTCATTGAGGTTCCAGCCAAAGTTTGAACATCCTGTGCTCCTGTGAGATCTGTCGGTGGTACAACAGGTACATTGAACAATTCTTTAATGTGATCTGCAACCACTTCTATGGCTCCCACTGCATCCTGGTGTTGCATGACCACCACTGTGGCCCCTTCACCAATTTCTAATTGCACTTGGAAAGATGCAGAGTTTCCTGAGATCTATTGTGACCAAGTACTTTTCCCTCCTCCTGCGTGGATGGACACATCAACCCTTGCACGATCCAAAGAAATCCTTGGTTGTATGGCATCATCGATGATGCAGAAGAGATTTGCATCATCACAACTTCCCCAACTAACCATCTCAACAATGGCCTTGAGATGGCTCATCGACGGTCTGTAGTCTCATAGCAGTGGTGGTTGATCTTGGCCCATGCTAGGCCCTACTTCCTATTGTTGGCTAGGTCCCGTACTTGGAAGTTGGATGGGTCTTGCAAGTTGAGTTGCCAATTGGTCCAGCCATTTGTTCTTTTTCTTGTTTTGGTCCCAACGTCTCACCAGTGACTTTATTTGTAGCTAGTGGCTTTAACAATTCAGCATATGAAGCATTCTAGGCTTTTCAAAGGACATCATTAGTGTATCCTCTAATCCCAGCACATCAGCATAGATTCCTGATAAGGCAAGGGAAGGGCAATGCCAGCTAACCTATCTTCCGTTCCTCGAACTGCCTCAGGATCTCTGTAAAGTATAGATGAGGCAAGTTAGCATTAACCCTTCCCATCAGCATTGCACATCCTCTTGCTACATATGTTGAAATTCTATTTAAGACCTTTGTGGGGAAGAGGTGATAAGTTCCTATTTTAAAATAAACCCTTTCTTCTGTCATCAACTCCCCAAACATCTTATCTTCCTTTCCATATGCCCTTTCCAACTAAACTCGTCGCACATCGGGGTCTGAATAGGTAGACAGTTGAGAAACCTTGGGCCCTGTATTCAGAAGGTTTAATACTTCCAAAATGTCCTGCATAGATAAATCAACTATCACACCACAAATGTTAACGGTGGTGCCTTATTCTTTGTTGTGCCAGAATTGGTACGTTTTCCCTAAGTACCAGGCACTGCTTTCAAAGAGGATAGGCCATAACAGGGACCCTATGAGGTGGTCCCTAATAGCCTCAGGGGAAAAATTTGCAAAAGATTTAAAGTTTAATTCCACAATCACTGCAGTGAATGTGGGCCTTTCATGGATAGCTTGAACAAAATCTTGGGGCAATGTGAGATGTTGTCCCTGTTCAGGCACTGCAACAGCTCCTCCTTTTGCCTACCTAGACTATACAGTAGCAGGGTCTTCTTGATGAATGCTAAATGATTGTGCCTCCTACTCTGCATGTTTTCCAACAAGATCTTATCTTCCTCCTCTCCTAGGTCATTTGCTTCCACCTTGAGTAGGACCTTTCTGTTGTTCTCATTTTGAGGCCATCTGCAATCACATGGGGCCAAGCGTTAGTAAGGTTGTTTCCAAAGTTAAGTTATATCTTACTGCTTATCTTAATTAATTAATTTTATCTCCGTGTGATGTTTCTTGAAAGATTATAATAGTGAGTCCATTTTACTTAGGTGTTTTCCAATTTTAGTTTCCCGGTGTACCCAAAGGGATGAAATTATTTTTGGCACAATTATTCTTAATGTTATAGCTAATTACCCTTGATAATGTCCTTCAGGTGATGAAAAATTCCAAAAACATTATGTGTTATTCAGTGTGTGTCCTTCCCCATGACTAAGTTGAACACTCCAGGTTCACGTAGGTTTAGACGGAATGAAAATCGAAGTACCAGCGGGCGAGATATAGGTATAAAGGCAAGGGTCTCATAATCGCAAGTCATAGAGAAAAATTTGAAAAACTCCCCCACATGAATTGTGGAAAATGATGTTAAGTTTGGGGGGAGGGTCACCTATATATAATTTGATAGGACACGATATCGCGTACGATACATCACGTACGCAATATCACGTCAGCCACGATATCGTGTATGCAATATCTCAACTTTAGTGATATTGGGCACAACGAAAGATACCTAATTTTAAGCTATTTTTATATTTCTTTGAAATTGACATTGTGAACTTAGGACATTGGGTTGTTGTTAAGAGGTTCTAGGGTAATTCAATTAGTTCAAAAGGCACAAATAATTATGATGGTGTGGAATTTATCAATAACGACCTTGGATGGAGGGAAAAAGGGCTATGTGATGGTTCATAGGAATGTTAAATTGAAGGGATAGTAATAAGGGAAAGGAAATTGTTGGAAATATGCTAAGTGTAATAATGGTGTGTGGAAGATGGGTTATGAGTGCAAATTACAAAAATTACGCAAGTGGGTCCTCCCCAAAGTAGGTTCCAACCTTTAATGCCCTTGTGTAACCACATTTAAAAGTGTCCGTGGGCACTCAAAGGGTTAAATGTAATCCAAACTAATTCCACAAAACACACACATGTAAATATCACCGTAATGAGGTAAGAGATCTATGCTACACGAGACACAAGCTACAATTACATGAACAACGAGATGAGATAGACTACAGAAGGGACTGGAGAGATTGGGACATGAGGTAATTGACCTAGGGCACAGTGAATCCTGCGTGCAAAGCATGATTAATGTGTCATTCACCCGTCATTCCAAGATCAGGACCAAGTCCATTCCTCTAATCAGTGACACCACATTGTTTCATCCCATGATGAGTGACTATGAGAGTACCAAAACAACAAGGCGTATGATCACTTGGCATTTTGTTTAAGGGAGGAGTGATTTTTTCTTTGTGGCACTTTCCTTTTCTTCTTTCTTTTTTCTTTCTTTTTCTCTCTCTTTTTTTTAAATGAATGAATCCAGAGAAGCCACCAACCGTCAGGCATGGGTGCATGTCTTTCCAGTGGGACCCCCTAGAACACCATTGGATCTTTGAGTGCCTTTTTGATTAGTCTTACTCCCATTTTTCGTTAGATCTACAAGGATCTTAGTACAACCACGTTGCATGAAAACTTCCACAGATGTCACCAAAGAGAATCTGCAAGTCCCCTTGATGTCACCCCCTAATCATTCCCTCTTGATGCATCCTTCTTCATTCCGAGTACAATAAACACAACATTAATTTTAAGTTTCAAGGATGTCAAGAATATCATTGTACCCTTGAATGGAACCTCTTATTTGTAGAATGGATGAGTGGGTGTAGTGGGCTCACTATCCAAATAATTAACCACTCGAGACTCGATAACATAGAACACACCTCAGTCAACAAGCCACATGAGTGTTTTATCCATAGATGAGATTACTTATAAAAAACGTAAAAAGACAAAAAGACAAAAAGATAAAACAAGAAATTGAAAAATGTAAAACTAGAAAACAAAAAGTTGTAAAATTAAAGAAAATAAAAAATGAGTTATTAATCCTGCTTGTTATTAGAATGGGGGTATCCCCTATAACTAGACAGTTGAGCATGGAAAGGATTAATAAATGAAAGATGAGAATCCTTGCATGTTGGAAATATTGAAACTTGGTCACACTTACCCCCTTGGGGTTCACACACCTGGTTATAGTAAGCATAGTGGGGTGATTTATAGGATGTAGCTTTCGGATAATGAGTTGACTCACTATGATGATTGGGACCATAAGATGGTATGCAAGGATCAGGATGTTGCCTTCCATGGTTGTGTTCATTAGGCTGTATGATTGTTGGAGTGTTGATTGGTGGCCCTAATAAAGTAACATGAGGTGTTGGGTTCAATGCACCACAATGTTGGACTTGTGCTGAGTTGGAGGATGCAGTGGCCTTGGAATTGTCTTGTCCCTTCCTAGGGTCATTTCGAAAGAAGGGAAGCCTTCGATGTTGCTGAGGTCTCTCACTGCTATTGGCAATAGTAGCACAAGTAACATTCGGGGGTTGCTGCTGTGGTGCAGACACCTTAGGAATAGTTGGTGGGAATGTAGAAGGAGGGAAAGGATGAGAATGTTGAAAATTAGGAGAAGTGTAAGGTGCATAAGGTTGTGGTTGTGTTGAGGACATGGGCTGATAGTATTGAGGAGAATGGTAATGCGGTGAGATAGAGTATGTTGGCCCAGTTGGGGAAATAGGATGTTGAACTAGATAGGCATTTAGATTCGGATGATATGAAGGGTGTCTCCAGTTTAGGGTTGGCTTCCCCCACAACTGGGATTGTTGCCACTATGATTGAACATAGTATCTCTGTACGAACTCTGGGTGTAATGTGTTTCCCTAATGCTCATATAAATGTAACAAGATTGGGCATTGGCCCTTGGGGTGATCATACAAGAAAATGTTGCATTCATACGTGTGATTGGAAATTGAGATCTTATTTTCCCTATCCCTTCTTTCTGATTGTCTAATGATACTTTATCCTACTTCTCGAGTTGTCAAAACTCTATCTCCAATAATATTGATATATTCTCCACACTTTTTATACGTCCATTCTAACATCTTATTAAGCTTTTCCTTGACTTTCTCTAATGATTGTTGTACACGCGAAGATGGTTTTTCCTCCTTGTGATAGGTTGATTTCTCCTTTTTATGATCATGGACCTTTGTTAAGTGGATATTTTGATCTCGTTGATGTTTCTTAACACTCTCCCATCTAGCCATTTCTCCTTCTTCTTTTGCTACCCACTTAATAAGCTCTTGGATTTAATGGGTTCATAGTTTGTATAGTTGACCTTGGGCATACATCCCTAGGGTCTCTCTTGTTGCATCATGAAGCCCATCAATGATATGGTACATTAGCCTTTCCTTGGACAACTCATGGCTTGGACAGTTGTTTAACAGTGCATAATATCTTTCTAAGGCCATGTCCAAGGGTTCATGTTGTACTTGTTTACACTCTTGGATTTGTTTCCTCAAGGTTGACACTCTTGCGTAGGTTTGATATCTTTCGTTAAAGAGTTCTACCATTGTTGGCCAATGTGGTATTGAATTTGGTTTTAACGATCTATACCATACTTTTGCTTGGCCAACAAGTGTCATAGGAAAGAGCTTAAGTTTTTGCCAACCGTTATCAATGTTGTTCCATGTACAGGCATTGTAGAAGGCTTGTAAATGTTGATGTGGATCTAAGTCATAACCTCCTGAGAAATTAGGGAAGTTTTTTAAATCAAGCCTAGGTAGACAACTCTCTTTACGATACCTACGGGGGATTTGAATAGCCTCTTGTATTTTCATTATGCTTGTAGTGGCCAGTAGGGGTTCATCGTCATCAAGTAAGTTATGCTTTCGTGTGTTGAGATGACGTTGCTTTTGTTTATGTTTATAAGAAACCCCCACCTCAGGTTGTGTACTCCAATCTTCATTGTCATATAATTCATTGGTTATCCAATGAACTTCCTCACTAGGTGTGGCATTATCGTAATCTTGTAGGAGAGGCATGGTTGTTAAATTGTGTGTGAATTTATATGTGACCTTTTTGTAATTATTTCTTCCTAAAAGATATATCGTTAATTCCTATATAGCAACCTTGTATGATATAACTAGTCTAGATTACTAGCATCGTCCCCAGCAACAATGCCAATGATGAGTGGCGAGGTACCCCTACACTCAACCATACGAATACGAGCGTTTCATGCACGATCCGATCAAACTTCGCAGATGGACTAGTTGTGGTATCTAGATAGTTATCCTTAGGTCGCAGTTTGCTATCTTCCCATATGGACTAGTGTTAACTTTGTCACATATGGTTTAGTCCAGAATGAGGTGTATGATGTGTTCCTATACTAATGCTGCTCTTGGGTGTAATGGAAAATGATATTAACTAAGCTAATGGAGAGAGGGAAAGAGAGAATTTAAGCTAGCCTAAGTGCAATGAGCATCCATTCCTCAATCATTCGTACACATCTTGGACCTCATGCACGACTACCATTGGGATTACCAAGTGCAGATCCTACGTACGCTACTGGGTTACCAAGTAGTCATGCTTAAATGCTCATAATCAAGTCATACTCATTCCACATTTAACAAGAGTTTAGGGTGAAGAGATATTAACTAAGAAAGCGGTAAATAACAATTAAATAAATAATTAAACTAAGTGAATGTTGCAACGATGAAGTAATCTTGATCTTTATTTTCGGTCATGTGCGTGTCCAAGTACATCACACTCGAATAAGGATGTTGTACAATTACAATCACAACACTACGGGCATGCACTAGGGGGAAAGGGTTGAGAAAGAACTACTAAAAACTAAACACTTAAACTTACCAAAAATTAATGCCTATCAAAACTGTCTACCTCTTATTTATAGATGAGGAGACATGTTGCGATATCGTGTACGCGATATTGTGGTTGACTAAAATGGCAACTCATCAAATATTCTGCTAGTAGTTCTTCATCTATTATATTGCAAGCCTCATTGAAAAGTTTCGATTGTAAAATTAGTAAGGTTGTCTCATTGGTAAATCAACATAGAACCTTTACAGTCATTGGTTGGCATGGTGTTTGACTAATTAAAAAGTAAATAGGATAGAATAATTTGGCTTTACACCATCCAACAATTTATAACTTGCAAAAGGTTTTCAAAAAGATGTATCATATACTTTAGAAACCAAAGTTCAAAAATTCTTGCAAGTATTTCACTGATGATTTAATGAAAGAGGAAAAGTGTCTTGTGTCTTGTCACTTTCTTAATGATGTATGGGATACAATATAGGTTGTGATGCACTATCATCCAAGTGTATGGGATTCCACACTTCAAGAGAAGAAAATTTCCTGTTTCTCATATGCATTATCAATGTATTGAAATTTAAGAATTCAACATGAAACTCTATCTTTCTTTGGGAGGGCTATTTGATAATACTAAATAAATTAAGAGTAACAAAAATGTGGCTAGTTGAACCTCGAGTAGCATCTGAGGAAGAAAGACTACAAGTTTGCAAGCAACATCACATCAAGCTTCATAACTTAATGGATAATGCAGTATTCAAAATATATGAAGAAAGTAGAAATCTTGCAATGTCTATTCATCAATGAAGACTATCAAGAAATTATTGTAAGATGGAATAAGATTTTTAAGAATAAAAATGGGTAATTCGAGTATCTATTGTATACTTAGTAGTTTTAAGTGTCTACATTTTTTTCATCTTTTTTACAAAGATCTTACATTTAACCATGTTTTCAAAAAAAGCTTGGCAAGTAGAAAAATGCATGTGGAGGATCTACATCCAAGAAATAATAGTAAGAGTGTTGATACATTTCTTACCATTTTATGGAGCAGTGTTGGTTGATTTGATACTTAATTTAGTTCAAAAATTTATATATAATAAGAAAAGGAAAGCCAACCAAAAAATATATGCTATTAAAAGTATGAGCATGAAATAGTTCATGATTTTTTTCATCAAGAAATAAGAAAAAATATTTGTGATGTAAGAAAGAAGGTGAAAGACGAAACAACAGGATGGCAATTCCATGAAAAATGGTAGAAACTTTGCAGTCAATATTAGTGATAAATCCATTTACCAACAAATATAAACAAATAAAAACATGTAAACCAACGTCCCACATGATGAATGTATTGTGTTTTTCCCAATTGGCTTGGTTGCTCATCACATCATTTTCGGTCACCAGCACCTGCAAATGGTTTTAGTTTAACATTATATTTCTTGGTTTGTTTGACAAAGCCACTGATCTTGCATAGGCTTTAATCTGTATGAGAAAATGCCTTTTGCCACCTTAGAAACTTTTTGGGCATTTTCCCTAAAATCATGTAGAAGCATATGTAGAAGACAAAGAATGGAAAATTATATTGGCAGCATAGGACAATGAGTGTGACAGCTACTTAGGCTCAAGCTTAGGCAGAGGTGGGTGTGGAAACATCCTGAACCTTAGGGTTGGGAGGTGTTGCAATGTGTCAAGGGTTTCAACAAAGTTGAGAATGATAGTCATTGGAAGACCACGTGTACACTTTACCCCCGTAATCATAGCCTTGAAGATCAATGCATCAAGATTTGAGCTCTAATATGAGGCAAATCTTCCATATCTATAGTTGTTACATCAATCAAGATCCATTTGAAACTACTACTTCAGAATTCTAGCAAAATCAATGGTGTCAAAGGCAAAAGACAAGGGCCATGTGGCAAACCATTAAACCTTTGTTATATTAATGGTTAATGAATTTAAAGGAAAAAGAAAGAAGTGGTTTTATTTTCTGATGCTCAAGGAAAAAAATAATGTGAACATAACATTATAGTATGAGCTTAGATAATTTAAATTTAATGAAAGGGAAAAGTGTCATTTTAAAAAAAACACACAATGGAGGAGAGAAATTTATGGGATACTTATTCATGTACAAGACATTTGGCTATTATTCCTTTTAGGGAAATTGTAACTTCCTATGTTGGTTTAACCAAAACTTTAAGATATTTGTAGTTTATTTTACTTTTTCTCATCACCAAGGAGACACATGCCAATTTTAGCTTAATTTTCTCATAACTTGTTATAGAAGTTATAACATCCCAAGGAGTTATGAGTAAATGCCTTAGATATTTGCAATCACCTTAACTTGTTATGATGAATGTAACTACCTTGAACCACTATAAAAAGACATCAAAGGTAGAATCAAAAGGAGGTTGGGGGGAGGAGGGAGAAGCTTTTTCGAAAGAAGAAATTTGAAGATTGTTTGTAAGATGGCTTGCTAAAGACATCATTTTGGCCGCTTTGTTTTAAGCATGTGAGTTCATTCTTTCCTATTTTGTTTTAGCTACTTAGCTAGTGGTTTAAGTAGTATCATGCTTGGCATTTAAATTTGGGATTTTTAAATTGCTTTTATAGTTCTTTGTTGTGTGATAGTAGACTCCTATTAAAATTTGCCATGGAAGAGCTCATGTTGGAAAGCCTCCAGAGCAATTTAATAGAGAAGTTTATTATTATTCAATGTTTAAGGCTACTATTAGGATTGTTGTAAGAGAGCCTCTACTATAGACAAGCTATTTGAGAAATTCAATAGTCTAAAGGGTTAAAAAAAAATCTTTGATATTTTGATAGGATTGAAATAGCTTTTTGATTTTTAAAGTATATCCCTTGGTATTTCAATTAGAAATTGTTAAATTTTTGAAAGCTCTATTGTATGCAATTGTTGACAACTATTATCTAGCCAACATAGAGACTCGTACATGGTAGTTTACACAATAATCTTTGGTAGTATAGTAGATTTGTCTTTAAGAAATTGCTTAATTGAGCCTAGAAAGTTTGAACAGTTCATTGATATTGAATTAGGGATAACTTTATTATGAAGTGTTTCCTTGTATCAATTTACCTTACTTAAATATTTGATATTTTTACACAAATCTACTTTCTTTTCTTTCTCTTCCCATTCAATCTTACTATATTTTTAGTTTTCTTGTGGAAATTTCTCTCTCTGGGGGAAATTAAGAGCAGATTGGTAGAGTTGTGCTTAAATGGCTTTTGCAAAATTTTATTTGTTACAAGTAGGTGTTATAAGGACTGTATAGACTTAGTGATTGAACAAAATAGGAATCTCCAACAACTCATAGTATTTCACAAATTTGGCTGAATCTCTTTTATGATAGTCGATTACAATTTTCTACACAACCCAACTATTTCAACATTCACAACAGCAAACACATACTCATGTTTAACTATTGATTCTATTTGGAGGTATTTAGGCCTTGGTGTTGCCAAAGACCAGTGAGCACCTAAACCCTATTCAAGGAACTCCTTGGCGGTTGCATCCCAAATGGTCACCAACAAAGACGTTTCAAGACTTTGTATGCTTTCAAAAACAAGTACAAGGATTTATGACTCTAGGCTTAGAAGATCAAAAAATAAAATTTTCAAATTATTATCTATCCTATTGATTTGTATGGATATATTATTTAGGGACTTGTACTCATTGTTAAACTTTGGAAATATATTGAACAAGTACTCAAAAAAAATTTGATGAGTTAAAGGTGAAGATGCAAATACCTTACTCAATGTTATTATGTGAATGTGATTTATCACCTTTAGAAACAAAATCCTTATGTCAATTCAATAAATATGCTCATAGCTTGCATATCACAAGGTAAGACAAATTCTCTCTAAAGCAGTTCTTAAGGATTCATGAGACCAAGGTTGGTATTTTTAAGGGATGGAATGATTGAGAAAATGAAATATCTCTTAGGAGGACATGTAGAAAAATCCTAAACATATTTGCTAACTAGTCAAGCATAAAGTTTAACATAGATGTGGTCTAATGTGGAAGATAAGAGACAACTTTATTTACATCACATTCATTCTCATAAACTACATGTAAAAGTTTACTATATTTTAGGTGCTATTTCAATTAAGTATTAGAATACTATCATCATTTACCTCCATTGGTGTTTGGTCAATTTATAAAGTCTATCATTATTTTTCATGAAAATGTAATATCTATCTAATAAATCCTATGAGCCTTAAAATGTAATAAAGCTTCATTTCATTTCATTGCAAATTGGATATATTATATCTAAAATGACCAAGAGCATATCATTTTTCCTCAAATTAAATCCTTATAAACCTCATGAAAATTTTGTTGAGATCATGGTTGATATTTTCAAGGGATGTAATGGTTGAAAAAATGGAATATCTCTTAGGAGTATATGTAGTAAAATCCTAGGCATGTTTACCAACTAGTCAAGTAGAAGGCTTTAACACTAACATGGTTTAATGGAAAGATAAGAAACAATTTTATTTACACCACATTAGATCTAATAAACTAGATGTAGAAGTTCACTATCTCTCAGCTACTATTCTAATCAAGTATCAAAGTACATCATTATTTGCCCCCATTAGTGCTTGGTCAATTTGTAGAGTCTATCATTATTTTTCATGAAAATGTAATATATATTCAATAGATTATATGGGTCTTTAAATGTAATAAAGCTTTTTTTAATTTCTTTGCAAACTAGATATATTATATCTAAAATGACAAAGAGGATATCCTTTTTCCTCAAATTAAATCCTTATGAACCTCATGAATAGTTATAACCTTTTGACTTATGGATGTGTCATGTCTAGGTTCTTGCTTCCATTATTACATAGAAAAATACCATTTTTAAAATTGGTATATTTTATTTTAATTTGTTGTTATAAGGTTAACAAAGTCATAGTACATTACATCCAACATGCTTTTATTAAAGGTTTCTTAAAGCCTATATACATTAATAATGCTAATTAATGGGCTAGTCGTTTTACTAAACTACCTAATGTTAAACACTTTGAAAATATATGTTTAAGGATTGTAATTACAATAATAAATATCTAGTTTATTTGATGGAGGGTGTTATAAATATCAAACATTGTCATTTGTTCATTGTATTTTCATAATCATGTATAATCATGGTTGATGAGCAGTGAGTACCCCCTACGTCCAATCATAGGAATCACAAGCATTTACTAGCACTCTAGTAGAATTTTGTGGACTTAGTTCCTAAGTTGCTTATGGTCTTTAACTATGAAGCAATGGGTTATATGATCATTGTTTTCCTAACTCACACTTGTGTTATCAGTACATATGGTTAAATATGAGTCAAGGCACATGATGTCTATTTTTAAAAGTATATATATATATATATATATATATATTATCCTAATAGCTATATGAGTATATGAAGATTTATCAACTAATTATTTAACTACTTAATTAATCTAGTAACTAACTATCCTAACATAAAGTAGCCATTCCCACTTATTGTATACATCCCAAACTAGTATCAATGCTACTAGGTTAACAAGTGGCTATTATTGAGTGTACCAAATGGCCACTACTTATGTTTTTATGATTAATTAATTAAAAACATGGATGTAAATTGCATTGAAAGTAATGTGCTAATAGTAAACAGTAGACTAATCCAAGTGTTTTAGTGAACATAAAAAATCTTGACTTTATTACCATTAACATTGATGCATTCAAGTACATGACATTCGAATAAAGTACTACACAATCTCTTTACTGCAAATTGTAGGCACTTAAAGAGAAAATATTCTAACTCGAGAGAAATAAAACTACAAGGGTTTTGCTATGCTATCAATCTATGATGTCATAAATGTAGTTGGTATGTGCATTTATATAGGTCTTTCCTTTGTTAGCGTTGATGCATTTGTGTTGATGCATCTAACCATGCGTTGATGTGGATACATAAATAATGCTACCTTGATGCATGCCCATTGATGCAACCTATCTACTTATGACTCATCATAGCCCATGACTGACTAAAAATGCGTCATCGAGTGAACAAAAGTAGGATCAAGCTTCTTAAAAAATTTTGGGAAGTATGGAATTTATTAACTAAAAGACAAACAAAATGACTCTACTAACTCTGAGTGTTAGATTGTATAGGATTACAAAAATTAGTGTCCATTACAACACAATTGAACACTTTACACTTTACAAAAATCTTAATAGATGCTTACAAAATTGCTGAAGATGTGACAAATTCTCAAACGGTGCCTAGAGATAGAGGCTTTTGTGGCATTGAAGGTCCTTTGCCAGGTTCCAATGCTAGTGGTAATTGAGGCTGATCTGCTACTACTATTGTTGTCAACGAAAGATTAGAAACATCCAGTAAAGCTTTCATCTTTTCTTCTTTACCACATGGGTCATAAGTAGTCCACCCAACTTCGCTGATGTGGGCTGAAACAAGGATGTTCCACAAGCATGGCATTGAAGGAAACAACTTCTTCATGTTGATGAACCATGCTATGAATTGTTTATGTTCAATGTCGAACACATTTACCAAGTTTTATAGCTTATGGTTGTTGCTCATCCTTTTGGCTAGGTTCTCAACAATATATCATTCATTGGTGACTTTTATTCTTAGAACTTCAAGCTCTACGTTATCTATCTCTAATTATTATTTTGTTTCTTTAAGATGCTTGAATTCTACCTTGTACAAGAGGTAGTAACTAGTCACATTTTTTTCCAACTCTATTCTTGGTCTTCCTACTATCAGCATAGCCAAGTTTACATAGCAAAGGTTGGTCAGCTCTATGTATTTTGGTATCTCCTCAATTTGCAACTCCTTTAGGTAGATTTGGATTTTTTTGTATGAATTTAGTTCATCAAAGATGGGTTGTCACACATCACCTCTTTGTTAGAGTTGCTAGAGATCCTTATTCATCTTGTCTTTGCTAGTTCGTTTTCCATCTCATTGACCTGCTTAAGAAGCCCAACTTGGTTCTTGTAGTTGTTTTTCATCCATTCAAATTTCAAGGCCTCATTTTTTCAAGAATTTCCCTCAATGGCTATTTTCTAGTGAAGCACATGGATTTCCTCCATCGATAGATTTTCATTCTTCGTCGCTGACCTCCTTAGATCAAGGTTAACACTATTTAGTTTCTTCTATTCTGGGTGAAGAAAATTGACCATCTAGTCCTTTTACTACTTAACATTTCATAGGTGATGGTTATCTTTGGTCAAGACCAAATTTTATTTTCGAACTTATGACAAGTCCTTGTCAGTGTTAAAAGTCATGACTTCTAACAAGAACACGTTAGATATTGCTACCTCCTTCACATTATTGGCCTCTCATAGTCCATGTTAAAGCTACTAAAGAGCTTCATCTTTGATGTGGTCTAGCCTAAGAATGGCAGGGTTGAAGAGACAAGCCCACAACTCTGCAACCTCAGTAGCCAACCGTTGATTCTTAGTTATGAATGCCTTTAGTTGGGCATTAGCAATGAGTAGTTTGTCCTTCATCTCAAGCAACTTTGACTAGGTTGTAGTGATTTCATCTGAAAGATCAAAGATCACCAGAAGTGATTACCTCACTCCCACCAATCATTCTAACACTTTGTCATGTTAGGCAGTACTTATCCAACCACTTGCTACTCTTATGGATGTCTAGATGTCCATCATTATGGCAATGTTAGGTGCATTTTTCATTGGAACATTAAGAAATTTAGCTACCATGTCAGCCACCACTTCCACTGCTATCTCCTAGTCTTTATGTTACATGACCAAGATGGTTTCCCCTTCATTCTCCTCCAAACAGATAAAGAAAGTCATGACATTCCCTAAGATTTCTAGGAATTTTTATCTAGGGATGGATACTATGACCACTTGGGTACTTAGATTCGACCTTGTGGATGCTTGGTTTCTTTGCACTAAGAACAACGGGATGGTTTCCTGATCTAATTAATTAATGCTCCTAGTGACCTTATTGAGATGTCTTATGATTGGATGGTACACCAAGGACTTTCCACCACCTTCTCAACCTTGTTGTTACTACAATTGTTGTGCATGAAGCTTTCGGAGCCTCTCAGTAGTTGGAAATGCTTCTAGTGTATTTTCTCCTATAGGTGGTAACAATGATGGCCTCTCCTCTTCTTGAAACTTAGCTACTACCTTGTCTTTCATCATCTTCTTCCATGATGTGGTAGGAGCATGATGAACCACATCATTAGCATAGCATACTATACCTCCTTTTTTACATAGTTTTCGAATGAGGAATAGAAAGGGTAGTATCTTCCTTCCCTTTCATTCTCTTTGAAGTGCTTCTCTATCTCCAGATATATGATCTAGGGAAGTTTATAGGGAATTTTCCGCTTAGAGGGATGCATGCCTAAGTGGAAAAGACTATTACCTTACTTGACCTTACCATGGGATTCAAGAAATATGTTGCAATTTTGAAATAGCCTTGTTATGCCTTCACAAGTACACCATACTCCTTACAGTCTACTCCATAGCAATGTTGGATCCATTTCTTTTTAGCTTCAAGGTCCACTTGTATAGAGATCATTACCAACTTTGCCCTAGTATCAAGCAACCCAAGGACCTCCGTAATGGCTTTAACCAAATAGGAAATTGTGATGTCTTTGTTCTTCATAAATGCATCTCCTTGTCAATTATTCTAGAATAGGTAGGTCTCCCCATGTACCATTCTCCACTAGTGGAGAGAGTGGACCACATGAAAGATCTCTATAATTGTGTGTGCACATTTTCTAGTGCTAACACTAAGAAGGATTCAAAGTTCAATTCTTGGAGAACAGAATTCTAAACCTCCTTGGACCTTATCTTTTCCACACAGGCCTTCATGAGGGTAACTTCAAAGTTAGGCCTTGGCCTAGGAGCTTCATCCTACTTGGACTAGCCTGTTTCTACCATTGGAATCTCTCAAATAGATTCCACTTTAGGTTCTTACTAAAGAGGTCTCATTGCATGGATTACTTCATCAATATGCTCTTAGGGCTACTATGGTTATTACTATTGGCCCCTTCAACCTCTTGGTCACTTTGGCATGGGCTAGGAAGGCCTTCCCACCTAAGGTGCTCTCTTTGATGTCATTTACTCTCACAAATGTATCCTAGGATTAGGTTTTTACTTTGTAACCCTTAGTTCTTTTAATACCTTTCTCATTAGGTTACGTTATACTTAGGCTTGCTTGTGATCTTGAAAAGTAATATTATTTTAGTATGCCACTAGAGTTTGTTTATTGGGTTTAACCTAGTTGGAATGATTAATTTAATAATATTTTAATGGGTAAACCTTGGTAAGGTAGGAAAATTTTGAAAAATTTTCTGAAAGAAACCAAAGAATTATGGCTCCACAACATAAAGCTTACCTTTGATAGCTTGAGAATCAAAAAATCAGGTGAAACGGGTTAGCAATTTGAGAGTTGTGGTGCTTAGAATGTGCTTGAGCTCTAAAAAATTGAAAAAACTCCTCTTATGTGCGTGATAAAATAATGCAAAATTGGCTAACTATTGTAGCCATATATAGTTTTTTTTTTGTTGTGTCAACAAAGCTGCATCAACAAATCTTGATGCGTCAACAGGGTTGCATCGACATAGTTGTTGGAGCTAATATTTACATAAGGAAAATGAGGAACTTTGAACTACTTTTGGGCTAAAACAAGAGCCCAGTGGAAGCTAGAAAAGTATAGAAGGTTGGAAAAAATGTAGAAGAAGGTTACAAGTTCTTGGGAGAGAAGTTGGATTACATTTGGATGAGTAGATAATGCCAAAAGAAAGTAAAACTGAACATTTAGAAGGTAAAGGGATGAGATCAATCATGAAAATGACCAAGGGATAGGAAGTTTGACTTAGAAAGACCAAAGGGTATGTGAGTGTATCCTTCCAAAAGCAGGCTCATATCAATAATTCCTTTGCATGCTTTCATCTCAAGGAGTCAATAGGCCCCAAGGATGATTAATGATCATTGGAAGTTTAAAACCAAAACCATGTGAGAGATCAATAGAGGATTATGTCACATTCCATAATAGATACATCAAGTAACCATGATAGGACATATTGAGGTGATTAATTATGAGTTTAGAGTGATAGAAGAGATAGAATGGTAAGATATTCTCATCCTAATAATAAGAAGTCATTGTGGAATTTGTAATTAAGATGATCTGATACCATTCCATCCAAGACTAAGTCCATCCATGTTCAGTGACTTCACATTACCATATCCTGATCTTTTGATAATCAAGAGTTCATGAGAATCCCCAAAGGACAACCACCACTCCAAAGAAAGAAGAAAAGAGAAGCAAGAAGATAGGAAAGACCTTAGTTAGAGGGGCACCATCAGGCATGATGAAGATGTCATTTTGGCCCCATAACTAATACTTGTAGCTTGTTATTTTATCTAATGGATGTGCTTTGAATTCCAATGTTTATTTGTTTATTTTTTTATGAGAACTACACCATGCAAAGACATGCTTATTGTTATGGTCGATAGTAGCAGTGGTGAGAGACCAATGGAGAAAATCATAAAACTAAAGAAAAAAATTGGGAAAAAAAGATGACAAATCTCCTTGAAGTCACACCCTTCTCCATTTCTACTTGGTCTATTTTGAATATGTTAAGTAATAAGATCATTAATTACTTTAGGTTTTAATTGTGGAAGGACATCATGCTCCCATGTGGAATGGATGGATGTTGTGGACTTACAACAATTTGTTAATCAAGGACATAATATCAAGATGAAATCTAGTCATTTAATGATCAATCATAACATTAAATTTTGCATTAATTAACCTCCAATAGTGGTAAGAGCCATGGCAAAAACTCAAGATTTCATACCAACAGAATAAAATAAAAGAACACAAGAATATTTGAAAGAAACAAAGTGAAAGATATAAAAGAAGTTGTAAAATATTCAAAAAAATGAAAAATATACAAAGAACAATGTAAAAAAATAAGATGAAAAATTGGGTAACTTGCATAGAATGTTAACATGGACGGTCATCTCTCCCAAAATTGTGTTGAAGAGAGGAGATCCAAAAAATAGAGGGCACTTGTCCATTAGTTAAGGTTCTAGTGTCACTAGTTATGCTAGGGTCCAAGAAAGGCTTTATTTGTTGGATGTTGACTAGCAGCCATTTTTCTGGGCTTGAAGGATGGTAATTTGTCATGGCCTTGGAAGGAAAATTTGTATGAATGATATAAGATCCTTTCCATAGCATTTGAAACTTTGTACATTTTGGTACATACATGGGGTTCTAGTAAAGAACCTTATCTCATGGTTGGAATTTAACTCTTCTTATTCATGCATTGTGATGTTGTTTAGTATGTGCCTTATGTACTTCATTCATTGAGAGGGCTACTTGTTAATTTTCATCTAGTACATTTAGTGTCATGAGTCGTTCCTTTTATGCTAGACTTAGATTAAGGTTAAGCTCATAGGTCGTTGAGAGTGTACAAAGCTTGGATTAAATTAGAAGGGTTGGTAGTTTTATGTACACTAACTCATAGGAAGAATAACCAATAAGAAATTTTTAGGTGAATCAATATGTTCATAGAGCATTATTGATTTTTGTGCTCTAGTCTTTCCTATATTTACTAATGGTGTGTTTTAGTATCTTGGTTAATTCCCTATTAGTGACTTTGACTTGACTGTTAACTTGGGGATGATAGGAAGTTGTTAATTTATGTTTCATCCAGCATTACATTAGTTTTTGAAAAGTAGCACCCATGAAGTGAGTTCCATTATTAAAAATAAGTGTCCTTGGCAAGCCAAACTTGTTTACCACACTTTGTTAAACAAACTGTGTTGTAGTAGAAGATAACAATCAATGATGGTTGTAGCTTTAGTCCATTTGATGCAGTAGTCAACTGCTACTATGATATATTCCTTCTCATTAAACATGGGGTTGATGGGTCCCATGAAGCCAATGCCCCAAAAGTTGAAATGCTCCAGTGATTGGATTCATTATTGGGACCCTTCCATTCATACGATCATTCCTCCATCTCCTTGACATTACTTATATGAATGAGAAAATTGATGAGCGTTCTTGAAAATTGTTGGTTAGTAGTATCCTGCTATGAGTATTTTCATGATTATCTTTCTTCCTATGTAGTCACCCCCATAAGGACCTTCAGAAGCATCCTAGAGGATCTAAAATTGATCAGTCTTGGGCATGCACCATTGTATCAAGCTATTAGCACAAATCTTGTAAAGGTTACTCCTAATTTTCACATAATTCTTAGCTTAGTAAAGAAACTATTTTTTCTTCTTGTTATCCCATTCCTAAGGAGTCTCCTGAGTGAATAGATAGGAGAGGAATTCATAATATCAATTAGAACCTATGGGATTCTAAACTTCAATAGCTTTTACAAAGAGGATTTTATCTAGAAATTGATTAGATAAAGGTCCCTCATCCTCTTCGTTATCCCATTGCAATCAAGAAAAATGATCAACAACCACGTTCTTAGTTCCCTTTTTTTCCACCATTGTAAGGTCAAAATCTTGTAGAGTCACTAGTAACTATATGACAAGGGGGCTAATTGCTGGTTTATTCATGAGTAACCTGATAGCACTATGGTCCGTGTGCACAAAGATTTAATATCCAAGCACATAATGCTTGAATTTCTCTAAGATGTACACCACCATCATGAGCTCCTTCTCTATGGTAATGTAGTTCAACTATGCTCCCACAATGCTTCTTTTTGCACAATGGATGTAGTAAGGATGTTTTTGATCATCCAATTATGTAAACATGGCCCCCAAGGCATAATTGGATGCATCTATCATGATGTGGAAGGATATGAACCAATCAAGAGCATGTAGAATGGAAGTTTTTGCAAGCTTTTACTTTAACTAATTGAATGCTAATTCACATTCCTTGATCTAGTTAAAGGATGCATCCATCTTTATTAGCTCAATTAATGGCTTAGCAATTTTCGAGAAGTTCTTGATGAAGCACCAATAATAACCAAGGTGGCCAATGAATGACCTTATATCTTTTACTATTTAAAGTTGGCTAGTGATTTCTTAGATGATCGGTACCTTTTTTAAGTCCACCATGATTCCTTTCTTTGAAATCCTATGCCCCAAAACTATGCCTCTTGAACCATCAAGTGGTTTCTCTACTAGTTGAGCTTCAAATTAGTCTCTGTACATCATTGAAGCACTTACTCAAGACAGACCAATGCTTGCTTAAAAGTGGTCCCATACATAGAGAAGTCATCCATGAAGACTTCTACTCCACTACCAATTTGCTATTGAAATATGCCAAGCACTAAATGTTGCAAAGTAGCATGAGTGTTGCACAGGCCAAAGGACATCTTTTTGTATGCAAAAGTTACCCAAGGGCTTGTGAACATTGTTTTCTCTTGGTCCTATGGTGTAATTTGGACTTTTTTATAGCAACTATAATCATCTAGAAAGCTTTAATAGTAATGTCATATAATGGTGTTCAAAACTTGGTCAACAAATAACAGGAAAATGTTCTTTAAATTTTGTCATGTTCAACAACCTAAAATCTATGTAGATCTTCCACTTTCCTCCTTTCTGGAGTACAATCATGGATGAGCTAACCCATTCATTATCCCCAATCAGATATATGAACCTAATTTTAGGAAATTATTCTACTTTTTTCTTAATAACCTAATTAAGCTTTTGGTTCAACCTTCTCTGTGGTTGTCTCTTTAGCTTGATGAAAGAGTCTGTATAGATGTGGTGTTAGCATATCCATGGATCTATCCTAGTGAGTTCATGATATGATGAAGCAAAGACTATTGGCCATTTCTTTATCACTTTTAGTAGCTTCTTTTTTTTATCTTGAGCAAGGTTGGTATTAATGATTACTAGCTTTCCATTCTTAAGAAAAGCATATTCTAAAGTTGTTGATAAAGTTTTCAGTTCAAGGGGCTCTTGCTTGAAATGATCTAGGATTTCCAACTTTCCCTAATCCACTTCACTTAATGTGTGGGAGAGCTTACTATGAAGCTACTCCATTTCATCCATGTTCTAAATGTAGGTGCCCATGAGGCTCGCCAATGGTTCCATGTGAAACACCACCAAAAATGCATGTTGTAACCTTTGTAGCCCTCACCCCATGAAATCCAAGGCTAAACTTCATTGTAAATGTGAAGATTGTAATCCATGATATACAATTCACATACTTCAACTTTTGAGGCTAAAAAATGTCTCATAAGTGGTCAAAGCCTCAACCCTATGTGAAAAAATCTCATATTATGTCCATATTTGGGCTTGGAGATTAAAAATGCCCTCTGGATTACCAAAATTGGCATTTGATGGGTTTTTTGGAGGGTAAAGCATTTGCAACACTGAAGATACTTATTGGGGGGTATAACTCACCTACATGCAATCTTGGGTAGTGTAACATCACCCATACCCAGTGTTGCTAATTTATCTCCCCCCAGCATTGCTCCAACATAGCCTAGAATTTCAGCATTGCTCCAACTCTAGTGTTGATCCTACAACCCAATGTTGCTATTGGAAGGCCCAATGTGGGTGAAATTCCCATTTACTATTTTTAGTAAATGGAATTGTTTTGATGCTAATGAGACACGATGTCGCATGGGCCGCGATATCGCATCATCCCCTACGATATCGCGTATGCGATATCGCGGTCCGCTGCCAAATCTATAAATAAGAGGTGGCACTCCCCTTATTTTTCATCCTGGTCTAGAAGTAGGGAAACTCTGGCAGTTTGATCACTCCAGAGATAGAATATTTTCCATGTGCCCACAGTAGGAGTCCAAAAGTGAACGGATCTTTATTCAAGAAACATTGTACCTAAACACAAGTTGTGTACGGTAATAAAGATGAACTACCTGGATAAACCTTGCAGTGCATGGAATAGGATTTATTTATTGTTTTCTCTCTCACCCTTAAACTCCTAGAATGCGGTATGAGTACGACTTGATTACAAGCATCTAGCGTGACTACTTGGTAACCCAATGGCGTATCGAGGATCTACGCTTGGTAATCCCAGTGGTAGTCCCAGATGTGTACGGTTAGTCAAGGAATCGGCTGCTCATCACACTTAGGCTAGATAGATACTCTCAACCCTTTCCTCATAGTTAAGTGCCTCAGTACGACCACTTCGAGCACGTGTGTTATGCGTGGTGATCCTAGTGACGATTAGTGTTTTGTAGCCACGGTTGCATTGGTTCAGGGTGTGTACGGTAAGTGGGAACAGATGCTGATGCTAGGTAATTTAGACTTAGTCATTAGTTAGAATTAGTAATTAGTTTCTCAACCCTTCACCTCGATAGCATAGGAGAAAAACATAAAAGACTATAAAAATCATATACCTTAGACTTACTTAACCATACACCGTGACAACTACAAGTAAGTCTGGGAAGACAACGAATGGTTAACCTTAAGTGTTCCATGAGGTGTGTAGGCATTTAGTCTGCGGAGTTTGACCAGATCATGCATGCTACGCTCATTTCGTATGGTTGAGTGTAGGGGTACCTCACCAATCATCATTGGCGCCATTGCTGGGGACTAAGTGTTTGTGCGCTGAGTAGGACATAGGAGATCATTTACATCGTTGGGAGCTTTAATGAACCTTAGGGTTAATAAAATAGAAAAAAATAATGGTAAAAATTACACACCTATAAGACATCATGTCTTCTTCTTCTTCTCACAAGAGCACATCGCCTAAGGATCATACAAAAGACAGTCGGCAATCAAAAACACATAGCCGAAATCAGCCAAGTCCTAAACAATACTGGATAGTATATACTCATCTCGATGAGTATGTTCCTAACTTTACTTTCATCCTCCATCAAGATGAACGGATGCGCTGGAGATATTTGCATGGTAACATAGTGTTACTGCCAGATCGTGCAATCTCTAACATGCTTCTCTGTGCCTTGGCACAGATTAGCATGATAGAATTATACGCCAAATACGTTGCGGAAGACTTTGGCATAAGGGATTATCATTCCACAGAAGCACAATGTATGAGGGACACAAGGTAGGAGAGCCAACATACATAGTTGAAGGACAAAGGCCCACACGTCCTTAGTGAAACTAGAGATGGTGAACCACTCATAACGAGTTCTCTATCGAGAGATGTTCCCCCTCCTAACAATGGTGAGAAGGTTGGGTATCAGAACTTACGCTCAACAATACACAACCCTAGTTATGATTCCTGTGAACACCAACTATTCACAAAGGGAATAGCAACAAAAGACAAGGATGGGCACTTAGATCATCATCACAATCGAAGTCGAAGAAGCTAAAGAGAAGGTAGGAAGCATTGCCACAGTGATGGTTCTCCTTCTTCTTCTCCTTCTTCTCATCACTCACCCTCTTCTTCCACATCAGGGTGCAATCATAAAAAGCATAACATAGAGGATAAAAGTAAGAAAAATGAGAGACCTCGACAAGAAATTCGAGAGAAAGGACAAGGGCATGAACGAAGGAAAAGTAGGGATGGAAGAGATGATCATGACGAGCCCCTAATTGCAACCTGAAGTATGCTCAATATAACGGAGGTAGTTAGGATTCTAACAAGGCATTTAAAGGATAGTCAGATTAGGCGTTTAGACATGAACAACATCCCATGATTTGAAGGAGGATACAATGCTGATCCGCAACATCATTTACAGGAATTCCACAATGCCTATGCCTTGCAAAACATTGAGAACAAGTGGTAGAAACTTAAGTTGTTTCCCAGGACACTCACCAAGGAAGCAAAGAGCTGGTACCAGTCCTTAGAACTGGAAACCATTAGGAGGTGGAGTACGATGTTAGAACTGTTTAACGATAAGTATCAAACGTACTCCAGAGTGTCCAATTTGCGTCAGAAGATCCAAGGATGAAAGCAGGGTATTCATGAACCCTTGGATGCTGCCATGGCCCATTACTACACATTGTTACATAGTGGCCCAGGCCATGGATATGCATAATGGGATCAACTCCGCCACATCGTAGATGGGCTCAGCCATGAAACTAGAAGAACCCTTGGGACTTATGCCCAAGGGAGACTATCACAACTTAGAGCTCATGAAGTTCATTGCTTGTTGGAGCAAGTAGCAAAAGAAGAAGGTGAGCTACGAAAAAGGGAAAGTGCAAAAGAATACAACCATGATTCCTCTCTTTGAAAGAAGGGAGTGAAATTTTGCGATGAAGAGGATGAGTCACCAATCGAAGAGTTGGTGAATAGAGAAACCTTGCCGATTCAAAAACTCACAATAGAATTAGCGGCTAAGGTAGATGATGTATGGAGTTCCTTAGACTCTAGACTTGAAATTGTCTTGAAAATCATAGAAGAGTCTAAGGCAGAACAAAGTAGTGACAAAGGTAAAACAAAGTGGAGAGATTTAGGCCCTGCACATAACAAGGGTAAGGGGAAAATTACTAACTCCAATGTGGCTGTGGATTTAGAAACAGAAAATGATGATGGATGTGAGATCTTTCACTATGACCATCCTAAGGGGTGTTTTCCAATCATCTCACATCTACAAGAGTCTGGGGTGTATGCACTTAATCCAAGACTCAACCAACAGCAAACACCCCGAAGGTTACCTTATCCCCAAGGTAATCCAAGGCAGTTCCACCAACCATTAACATATTATCCAAGTGGAACTCCACCACAACCCATCGAACAGTATCAACAATGGCAACACCCACAGTTATGGGGGATGCCACCGCCAACACAATAGTACCCTTACCGGTAGCCAGAATCATATGGATATTATGTGCAATAGCCGATTTCTCCGAGTGACTCTATGAGTCACACAACTCCCCACCGTCACTACCAAGTTCGAGAGTACTTCAGAAGGACTCCTTCTCCTCCGGGAGACACTCCATACCCACACCATCCTCCAAATCCATCTGCACCTCTTCCACCTGTAGTTCCCATAACACCTCCTGCTCCAACAATGCAAGGGCAACTTCCTCCTCAACCGCAGCAACATCACACTGCGAGAGCTATAAATATTCAACCTGCTGATGGTTCTGACAACTGTAAAAAGAGAAGACCCTTCTTCAGAACCAAAAGCCCAAACAAACTCTCACAACAACAAGTGGTTGACCTCATATACACTCCTTCACCATCTAACACTATGGGACACCCTTCAGTCCAACAGAGCTTCACGCATACGATTATGTTAACCCATACCGTAACCGACTGGATCAAGGTAGGCCACCTTCCCAGGAAACTAACTGACCCTGGGAGTCCCTCAATCTACCTTCAAGTTGCCAAAAATGAACCACATAGGGCTCTTCTTAACTCAAGTTCTGGAGTCAACTTAATTTCACAAGAGATGTATCACGCATGGAACCTGCCACAACTTAAGAAAACATCCAACTAGAGCTGGCAGACCAGTCCATCACCATTCCCTTGGGATTGGTGGAGGACATCATTACCACTGTGTGTGGTTGGTCCTACCTAGCTGACTTCCTAGTGATTGAAGTCAACAACAATGAAGGGGACTTCAATTATAATGGGAAGGGCATGGCTAAGCATAGTAGATGCATGCCTTAGGATCCGTGATCTTTCCTTAGAAATCTCTAAGATGAACATTTATGGAAAGATCAAGAAGAGGAATGTTCTGTGCATCACATATAGTGACTCAGAGGGTGATGATATGGAGGAATGCTCCACATCTCTTCTATGTAATCGGTGTTCCGAAGAAACAAAAATTCATAGGTGCCTGTATGTAGCAACCACACAAGTAGTAGACACCCCGTGGTTGATAGCTACTAGAAAGAGCAAACCAATATGCACAGAACAAAATGAGGAAACTCATGTTAACCATGAGAACATATATACATTGGAATATGAGCGTCGCCAACTCCCACCCCTTAATCTAAGAACATAAATGGGAGGGGTTGGGCACTTTTAAGAAACTCTAATAGGCACTCATTATTTTGGATCTCTCCCTTACAACTCAGTCATGGGGGAGATGGCCACCTATGCTAATCATATGGGGCCCTCAGTTATTTTTCAAATTTTTTTTACACATTTTCGTTTTACACATTTTTTTTCAATTTTTTTTTACACATTTTTGTTTTACACATTTTTGTCTTACACATTTTTTTTTACAAATTTCTTTAACTTTTCTTGTTTTTGTTTTACAACATCGTTATAATTTTTTCATTTTTATGTGTGTGTGTGTGTGTGTGTGATCCACCCTG